>JBBPKG010000107.1:0-11433 GCA_038089115.1 Fistulinella cinereoalba | reverse complement strand
AAACGGATATGGTCTCTAAGCTGGGGCAGCTGAGCATGCGCAGGTTCTACGTGGGCACACGAACGACGATGGTGGTGTTTGCCTGTCTACTTCTTTTCCACGAGGTCGGAAGGGGACAGGATGTAGAGAAGCAGAAGGAAAAGGAGCGCGACTCGGAGCTACGCAAGAAATTCCTCCATTCGTACCTCCCAAATAACACAGCCGTATGGGCTCGGTGGACGCAAAAGGTTGTCAACCAGCTTCTCAGCATCAGCAGCGACCACTGTGAGACGCAAGAATTCCTGTTCTTGCAGAGTAACGACAAGGATGTGGTAGGGTTCGACGAGGACGAAAGAAAGCTCTTCAATCGTCTGCTTAGTGATGCTGCTGAAGCATTTACTGGGTATTTTAAGGTGCGCGGAAATTTACCTAAAGATTCTACTAGCCGTAAATAAATTGCTGGCGCCGGCGAGCCGATCTGGACATCATGATAGGGCTGTGTTTGTAATGTATCATGCGATAGTTACTTCCTGTGTGCACTCCAGTCTAATAGTTGTGTTGATCCAGTACTATGAGCCGTAGAGCGGATCATAGATGGTGCTATAACATGGCGAGACCATGGACTATAGCGTGCGCTCCACGAATCTATGAAAGACACTAGAACGTCGGTGGGTCCTCGGCACGAAGGCCAGCATTTCGAGCCTTTATCGGGCCGATGCCTCCTGCACAGGGTGCACCAGATTTGGATTATTGCCCTGTGCTTCCCCCATCTTGGACCGACAAGGCATACTTGGTTCTCAAGCTCAAGATGCATCTGTTGGGACTGATACATGGCGTTATTCCGTAAATATAACTCACTAATTTGTACCACAGCGGACAATCACTAACATACTAGTGTATTTACTGGTACGAAACGGTGACGCTTTCTCCGCTGATAGAGACGGACGTGAGGACTTGATTATTCTGCTCGATATCGATGATGGTAGCACCCGATGGGGTGTATGTTCCACCAGGGCCAGAGGCGCTGGCGCTAGTAAATTTCACGGTACCAAAGTCAGCAAAGGAAACAAGGCTACTGCCCTCCTCAAAGTCTTCGACGATCCACTCTGCATTCTCCTCACAAAGAGCATAAGAGGACGTCAGACTCTTTGTGACCGTCTTGCCAGTAGTCACGTTCTCGATGACTGCTTTACCAGAAGTCGTGGAGGAAGCAGTCACAGTGGCCTTGATAATGTCGCCAGCGCTGACATCGATGCCAGAGAAGTCGTAGGAGTAGTCAGGATACCATTCATACCAGGCTACACAATGAAGATCATGAAGACCAATTCAGGTGGAAAACTCGCCGCTCTCACCATCATATGAGGGCTCTCCATTGCTACCGACCGTGAAATCAACGCCGGTTTGAAGGATAGCGTTCTCGCAGGTGTCACCGTCGATTCCAACCCAAGCAGATGCTGCACTGCCGCTGGATCCCGAAGGGGTAGGAACCGTGAAGGTACCGGTGACACTGGTGAAAGTCCCCTAGTACAAAGAAGTATAGGATCAGTCGTGCCAGTGGACCAACGATGAGGATACTAACACTGCTCTTATCCCAGACAGCACCAGCCCAGTTGGAACTGTACTCTACATTAGAGACATTGCCGGCAGGCGCCTCAACACGGTTAAGGGGGAGCGATTGGCGATTCTCGCGACGGCGAGCAAGACGAGCCCCGAACCGAGACGAAGGGGCGGCTAGAACCACAGATGCGAGTAGGAAGTTGGCGAGAAGGGCGAACTTGGACATCATTATGATGGTAGAGCAGAGAGTGATCGTAATGCAACCAGAGCCTGAAGAACCGGAGGAACATCCTGAAGACTTTATACTATGTTGGAATTCTATGCTTTCAACCGGGGATGAACAATCTCCTGAACTTCAACCGGTCTGGATCAGGATAACTGTGTGGTTGTAACGAATCAAGTACCATGTGGTGCTTCTTTCACTCTAGCCTCTCCGTCGTCGTGGAAAAACTGATGGATTTCTGATAAGCCAACTTGGCACAAGGAGGAACTAACCCGCGTGCATGCGAAGTCTCACCTGCAAAAAACCAAGTACCCGCAACGCATGGACCAATGCAACGGGACGCAAGGCTGCAGGTTGCCACACATAATTCCACCTTTGAGCACATGATATTGCGCAGAACTATTCCGGTACCCGCGATGCAACATACATGCTCTTGATGACTAGGAACCGAGGTTAGTATTGCTGCTTCGACTTTATGAGAAGCGTAAGCATGATAAATCAATGTGTGGAGCACGCAAACACAGGAATCTAATTTTGGGCTTGCGGTCAGTCACACAAACCCGGAAACCCGGGCCGTGACTGATATTGCGAGCCTTTAAGAAGTGGGACGACTTTAGGTTCCGAAGCTATCACAACCACCTTGGGTATCAACGTTTGACACCACATGTTGTGCCAAGGTGCCAAGGAGATCTCTGTTATATTTGTCCGTAAACCGCAATGATCCCTTGATGCGCTGTGAGTGCTTGTTCAGGTCATTGCGGGGAGCACGTGCAGTCCAAAGCATTCGTGAGAACACAAAACGTCTGCCAGCAAGTAGTGGGGTGGGCGGGAACGCCAAAAAGGACTACAAACCTTTGCAACTGTGTTGCAAACCTCAAGCTCAGCCCAAGGTATAGTATTTGTAGGACTGTGAGAGTGATACTTTGGTGGGCGGCGCCTAGTACTAGCCTGAGTCTGATCGGCAAAGCGTGTTAAAAAGGTAGCATGTCAGGGGCTGCCGTGGCAAACAAACCGGTTCAAATAGAAACCTGTCAAATAGTACAACTAATCCTCCGGTACCTTCGTCTACTCCACCAGAAATTGTCAACGCATGATAGGAGCGCACACCCAGAATCTCAGTGGTTATGCTTTGACCAGGTAGGACGGAGCGTCGGAGGCCAGCCAAAATGAAGGTATTTTTGCATAACGGATATTGCATAGGGTTGAGACCCGATTATGCATCATGGCGGGCGGCTAAGGGCAGGCAGGTAGACTACTTTTCGAAACATCCAATATTTTACAACGCGTCAAACGTCCGACTCGAGTGCTCTGAGCTGAATATAACTCCGATCTGTACCATCTCCCGGTCGACCCGACGCTATACTAGTCCTCTCGCATGGAAAATCATGTATAAATCTGCGACAACCGATCTAACACTACTGGATGTGTAGCGCCGCCCCGGGGTTCACCTTGGAAAGCATTACATCGAAGCTGACTGGGAACCAGCCCTTCAGGCTATAATGGGTACCGAAGGGGATGCTGAGGTGGCCTGCGCTGTGATTGAGAGTCAACCATGGTTCACGATTCGGATTCACTTTGCGCAATGGGGCTACCAGCCTGCCACAGCTCAAAACCACAGAAGAGAACCTTATCAATTCAGTTACACACCTCAAAGCACGAAACCTGGCCTTTGATCCCACACCAACCGCCAACGAGCTGATCGATCCACCCGAGGAGGTTGAGCCACGTGACATACACCTTTTTTTCAGATGAAAAGGGGAGGGGGAGATCTTGAAGGCTGTGCAAAAGGAATTGAAAAAGAAATGGATGCCTCGATAACACACCATCTTTCAAGAAGGGAAGTAATGGTCCTGGCCGATGTACGAGCAGCTGGAAAAGGTGAAGTATGGGTATCGAGGACCCGGACCTAGTTAGGCAACTGTGTAGTGCACGCGGGCGCCTGAGGAGGCAGGGACCAGTATAGGAAAGCAGACGATGCTTGATAGCCATTTTATGGCTCGGGGGGACTAGTGGTGTGGCGTAGAACCCCTGTGATGCGAGTGCGTCACTCGACGTGACAGCCATGTCACCACATGTCACACTGTCCCGTATTGCATACCCGCGATAATGCATAGTAGGTTTTGGGTGGCCCCGACTCTATGCAATATGCCGTACTGTACTGTATGTACTACTCAAAACTGGGTTCAGAATGACAAGTACCAGTAGTCCACCCATTGCTGTTTGTTATACATGACGAATCCAAGTCATGGAAACCTGGTCTGTATCATGCAGAGGCTCATGGAGGAAGTAAATTTGACAGTGCGTATGCCCATCTACCCTGGATGTCGCAACTGAATGTGTCATTCATACGGTCTCGACGTTCAGTGGGGCTCATGAGGGAATTTGGCCCATCACTGTGTTCTAATTGTTAGCTTTCAGCCGTGAAAGCGCTTGCTTGAAAGCAGGTGCTACGGCATCAAACTCTGGTGGCCTAAGGAAAGGGAAGATTTCCCATCCCAGGTTAACTTGATCCAGGAGATAAGATAGATGAGATGTCGTGCTACATAACTTACGTTCATAAGGATGGATACCTAGAATTCTTCCACGACGCGCGCCTCCAGCCAGTTCTGTGTCTCGTCCCACACTACGGCAGGCACTTTGATCTGACCAGCTGCCTGCCCCGTCACCTGAATCTTCCAGTCTCTAAACTCGCCAAATGCGCCCTTGCGCAGCACACGCATGCTTGGGGGACCTATTTTCCCGCTCTGCGCATCTCTCATATAGTTTTCGTTATGTCGTCCAAGATATGCGTGCAACTCGTCAGACACCAAGGTCGGCGAGGGACCTCATCAATTGAAATACGAGAAGCGGCATGTATCAGCGTGATGAAATAGGGTTGGTGAGAGGCTCTACGACTCACCTAGCTCGCCATGCAGTTCTACGAAGTAACCATATCGAGGTATGCCCCCGCGCAAATCCGGCGAGACGCAAAACTCGGAGACAACTCCGAACGAATCCGACATCGCGTTCAGAGCGTCCAAAAGTTCCTGTCCAGTCACGATCTCGTTGGCGAGACGCATGTAAACGCTATAGTTGAATGAGCTTCATGAAGGTTCTGGCGTAGTCCTGCGGCCTTTATGCTTACCCGCGTCGCTATCGTGGCGGGAGAAAAAGTAAGCTTAAGGGATCGAGAACCATTAAGAGGACAGACCTCAATATAACGTATGATGAGTTGTCCATCCCGAGGGTCGAAGCCGACAGCCTCGACGATATCCCCGAGACGGTATCTCCAGAATCCATCTCTCGTCGTCAGCACAACCTCATACTTTTTACCGACTTCGATGTTCCACTAGGAAATCGTGGAATGAGGCCGCGCGGGTAGGAGGTACAGAGCGGAAGTACCGTTTGGGTGATATACTTGGATTCTTCGGGAACATCCAAGGCCAAAAATTCCACAATGTCGTCTGACCCGACAACTTTGTACAAGCTTGCGTCACGCGGATCGTATACGAGTGCAAGGAACGCTTCGCTGCAGTTGATACCCAGCGAACGTAATTCTACGTCTAACCCAATGTAATGTCGAATCTGATTCAGTGTTCAGCGACCAAAATTATCACCAGACGAGCAGATCGACGACTTACTTCCGGGACAACTGTTTGGAATGGGCCACTTGAATTGGCAAGGACGTATCGTAATCCGGGCCAAATCTTAACCAACCATCCAGGCGATTGTGCATCCTTCCGGATCACCCGGAGTTCCTCTGCTCGCTCTGGCTTCGGAGGCAAGAAGGTCTGGTTAAAAACGTTTTAGATGACCTTTTGGATATCACACTCTTTTAGAAACCATCGCATACCTGAAGCTTGCCCCTCAGCTCACCCACGCTCTCCAAATCTGGGATTGAGCCCGTTTCAATGCACTCGATGAACACGTCCCAATGTTCGTCAATGGCACGGCAAAAGTGGCGGAAAATGGTGCTGAACATAGTATTGATGAGCTCGAGTTTGGGTTCATACAGCGCGAATAGCGCATGCATGAATAAGGAGTTGTAGTTGGCAATGTAAGAAACGGCGAGCGGAGAGGAATGATGCAGGACTAGATGTATGCGTCAGTTGAAATCGTGATCGCAAGCGAAAATGTGCGTACTCTTCATGTCCTGGTAGAAAGAATCCCTATCAGGATGCTACAGACTACTGAGTTCCGAGTTTAATGAGACTCTGCATAATGACGTACCAAGTTGTTGTACATCCTAACAGTTCCCGCCGACATCAAACAAACCGGCATCTTTAGTTTGACGTGACCATCATCATCAAGGCTATCAATCACTTGACGATATCGGAGGGAGTATACGATGCAGTTTTTTCCGCCGGTCTCGCTAACGGGATCGGAAACCTTCATAGACTGCGATATCGACAGAGACATGTGATCGGGATGACGGTATTTTGGAAAGTGTTTGGATGCGCCAGAGGATGTGCCAGAGGAGTGGGCAATGAACTCGGGGAAACCAGGGGCCATCAGGTTCTCTATCGAGGACATCTTGCAAGGTTGTACGACAAGACGCGACACAAAAGGAAGGTAGTGCTCGTAAACGCTGAGGGGAACATGTTCGTGAAACGTTTCAAATCCCGTCTCGGACGAGTCGTTCGATTTGAGGGCAGCCCGAAAGCTGGAAAGGATAGACGATTCGTTGAAGAAAATGGTCGTGGAGTTTGCTTCGACGAGATACGAAAGCACCTCCTGGGTGCGTTCGCGAACTTTTGTCACGAGCAGCGGAGTAAGGATTGGAATGGGTGCTGGGGGGGTTTCGTTGGTCGGAGACATGATGAAAGGGTGCCGGTAGCACGTCCCGAATGACGCTAGCAAGCATTATATACCCACTGAGCACGCTGATGGGATCAATACAAGGTGACACCACCTTCCCAGCCCGTCTCTCGACCGACATCTCTGGGGCGGTCCAATGATTGAACTACGCATAATCTTGATCATGAGGCCTGTCTTGTGCGTGCTGAGTCGACGTGTGATTAGAAATTGTACGTTCCCGCGAGTGCCCTCTTGCTGTGCGCTCATCGCCAGCCTGTTCACCGTATCCGTTCGCCGAACCAGCAGCATTTTCCGAGTGGTCTACATGCGTTCCGGCTACTCTTGGTTTCCCACTGTACACGTCTGCGGGTTATTTGGTCTAGTGGGCTCACTTGAATGTTCACAAGTTGCACGTGCATTCCAATGATCTCAGAAATATGTATCTGCGACCTTGACTAGGTTTCTCCCGACTTCACTCCACTCACTTATATGCTATTCTTCTCTTCTTTGATCTCACAGTTTCATGCCTGTTGCCATTTCTTTCCGTCTCCCTGGTATCCCTTGCCAATCTAGCGTCGACACGTCGCATTATTTCCTCACATTGTCGATTACAACCTTTGGATCTTCTAAATGACTGGTGCCAACATTTATTCCTTTGCGAAAATGCTACATAATAAGAAAATATGACAAGGAGTTGTCCTGTGCATTAAAAGCAACACACGAGCACTTTACCGGCCAGAAATCTCAGCCTCTAAACTTTACAGCTGATTCGGGAAGTAATGGCAAACGCGTTTTTTTCCCGCGCGTGACCAAAAAAGGAAACAGCCACCTCATTACTTTCCGCATCAGCTGTAAGTCAGCACTCAGAAGGACCCGTAAACCTAGGGTCCTGTGTTGAGATCTTGAGAGTTGGGACTCAGGTCGAAGACCTCCATACGTACTTGGTGAGATTGGTAAGATTACGAGACTTTTGTCGGGCCTGTTTTTTTGGGTGCAGTCGACTTACATCGCGATTCGCCAGCCCGTACTGTTCTCCCTCGGTGACTAAATTTCTAGGCTGAGGAAGCCTGGAACTCCACAGAATGGTTTGTATATTGTGCTGTGACTCGGAAGTCCTTTCTTTGCCATGAGCTGACTGGGGAGCCAGCAAGATATTTACACCCGATTCCAAGTTGGCCTCGATGGCTATGACACAGTGGCGCTATCACACACCAGTAGGTTTATTTAATATTGCTGAACTAGTGCATCATGTGGTACTGCTGCCGAGCAAAATCAGTGGTATTAGGTGCGTTCCGTGATCTGGTCCGTGATTGGTACCTGTTGTTGTTTATTCATTGTTAAGCCGATAATGGTCTGCCTTCGACGACGGGCGATTCACGCGGAAGTCGTAGTTCATGGGGACAACTGCTAGTATGTACACAACCTGAGGGGGCATACACGTTCTTTCATTAAAAAAAAGCGGAACAGGTGAGCCCGTACAGCTTCAATTTCTCAGGGACCTGTCACCCTGAGTTATAAGCGCCTACCCATTCGTAACCCGAATTCTCATTTACCGGAAGCGCACAGGATGGCATGCGACATGCTACTTTGGTAGACTTTTCAGTCCGCCTAGGGTGCTGGTACTTAATGCATGCAAAAGAAACGCTCGTGGCTAAGCAGACTCTCATCTTCCCTTGTCGCAATGCCACCCATCATTGACTTGGATGGTTTACCTTTCCCGGACGCCATCGGAATGTTCTGCCTTGCATTCACTGCTATAGCTGGTCTTCTTGGAGGTGAAGAGGCCATCCTGGCCATGTCTACCATCCACTTTTATCAAGGCAGGCGATGGCTTGGGTTCTATAATGCCCCAGGAAGCCTTGTGGTCATGAGATATTTGGACAAGATGGGGATTACGGGATCAAACGGTTCAGCAGCGTGCTCGCTTGCACTCGACGAGAAGGGACCTGAGTACATCGCATCTCTGTCCGGGACGCGAATGAAGTCTACGGGACCCCTGGCTCATCTCATGATGGACTGGAGCAAGAAGCTGAAGCCAGAAGGGGACCCGATAGGGGAGAGGACCACAAAGCATTGTCACGTTGCTTACCTGGCGGTGAACCATATCGACTATGATGTGCATGTCCAGAGCCGGGCACCCCCCAGGAACACGATTCTCGGGGTCATACCCATCATAGTCAGCGCCAGCACCTGCATCGTGTGCCTGTTAAGCCATGACTGGTTCAGCTTTGCTGCAGCCCTCATCGGCATGGCGTGCGGTGGTTGGACTAGCTTCCTTGTCGGAAAAGGATGGCTCATGATCAAATCTGTCAAGAACCCGTCCCCTGGGGCTCCTCCAGGGCATGGCATACTGAAAGGAGAGGACGATTTGATGGTGATCAAAGGGACAGAGCAGGATGTTAATGCCGTCACCAAGGGATTCTTCATCCTCTCAAATCTCCCACGCAGCACCGGGGAACAAGACGAAGCAGGGGGTGTTGATCATAGCTACCGCTGGTACACCAACACTCCACATCCTCTCTTTTTCTTCGCCGAATTCTTCATCCAGCTTTTCCTCATCTCACAGGGAAAGCGTCTCGGGCAGCTCTCGTTCATCATTTCGCTCGCTGTGTCGTGGTTGTACAACCGACACCTATCGTTGACAAGCCTGTCGGAGATACAAAGGAATATGGTCGCTAGGTTAGGGGGGCAGCAGATGCACCGGTTCTGCGTGGGCACGTGGACGACAACGGTGGTATTCGCCTGTCTACTGCTATTCCATGGGGTTGAAAGGGGGCAGGTAATGGAAAGGGAGCGCAACCTACGCAAGAAATTCCTCCGTTCGCATCTCCTGAATAACACAGCTGTATGGGATCGGTGGACGGACAAGGTCGTCGAGCAACTTCTCAGTATCAATGACCACCAAGACTCGGAGACGCAGGAGTTTCCGTTCTTACGGAGTATGGACGAGGATGTGGCAGGGTTCGACGATGATGAAAAAAGGCTCTTCAATCGTCTGCTCAGTGACGCTGCCGAAGCGTTTGGAGGGTATTTTAGAGTACGCGAAGATTTGCCTGGAGATTCTAGCCCTTAAATAGATCGCTGGGGTCGCCGGTGAACCTCTGGACATCATGATAGGCTCTGCCTGTAATTATGTACCATCTGATAGCTACTTCCCATATGCACTCTAGTCAGATAATTGTACCGATCTAGGACTAGCCTTGCCGTGGTTTGGTTAGCCACCGCCGGTTCTGTGCACATCTCCATCAACAGAAAGTCGAGCGCGCATTCACATACTACTCAAAACTGCATTTAGAGTAACCAGTGCCAGTGGTCCACCCATCGTTGTCTGTTATACATGATGGATCCATCGAGGGCCAAGTCGTGGAAACCTGGTCTGTATCGTGCAGAGAGTCATGGAGGAAGTAAATTCTTGTGCCTATTTGCCCTGGATGCCGCAATTGAATGTGTCATTCATACGGTCTCGACCTTCAGTGGGGCTCGTGAGCGAAATTGGCCCATCACCGTGTCCTAATTGTGAGCTTTCAGCCGTGAAAGTGCTTGCAAAGGAGCAGGGACTGCGGCATGAAACTCTGGCAGCCTAGGGAAAGGGAAGGCTCCCCGTCTCAGGTCAACTCGTTGATATCCACGAGATGAGATAGATGGGATGTCGCGCTACATAACCTACATTCAAAAAGATGGATATCTAGAATTCTTCCACGACGCGCGCCTCCAGCCAGTTCCGTGTCTCCTCGTCCCACACCACGGCAGGCACTTTGGTCTGGCCAGCTGCCTGCCCTGTCACCTGAATCTTCCAGTCTCTAAACTCGCCAAACGCGCCATTGCGGAGTACACGCACGCTTGGGGGGCCTATCTTCCCGCCCTGCGCGTCTCTCAGGTAGTTTTCGTTGTGTCGTCCAAGATATGTGTGCAACTCATCAGACACCGAGGTCGGCGAGGGGCCTCAGCAATTGAAAAGGGATGCATCAATGTGATCAAATGGGGTTGATGAAAGGTTCCACAACTCACCTAGCTCGCCGTGCAGTTCTACGAAGTAACCATATCGAGGAATGCTCTCGCGCAAATCTGGCGAGACGCAAAACTCGGAGACGACTCCGAGCGAATCCGGCATCGCGTTCAGAGCATCCAAGAGTTCCTGCCCAGTCACGATCTCGTTGGCGAGACGTATGTAAACGCTATAGTAGAATCAACTTCATGGAGGTTCTGGCGTAGTCCTACGGCCATAATGCTTACCCGCGTCGCTGTCATGGTGGGGGAAGAAGTAAGCCTAAGGGATCGAGTACAATTAAGAGGACAGACCTCGATATAACGTATGATGAGTTGTCCATCCCGAGGGTCGAAGCCGACAGCCTCGACAATATCCCCGAGGCGGTATCTCCAGAATCCATCTCTCGTCGTCAGAAGAACCTCATACTTTTTACCGACTTCGATGTTCCACTAGGAAACCGTGGAATGAGGCTACACGAACAGAAGGAAATGCAGAACGGAAGTACCGATTGGGTGATATACTTGGATTCTTCGGGAACATCCAAGGCCAAAAATTCCACAATGTCGTCTGACCCGACAACTTTGTACAAGCTTGCGTCACGCGGATCGTATGCGAGTGCAAGGAACGCTTCGCTGCAGTTAATACCCAACGAACGTAACTCAACGTCCGACCCAATGTAATGTCGAATCTGATCCAGTGTTCAGTGATCAAAATCATCACCGGACAAGCAGATTGACGACTTACTTCCGGGATAACCGTTTGGAATGGGCCACTTGAATTGGCAAGGACGTATCGTAATCCGGGCCAAATCTTGACCAACCATCCAGGTGATTGTGCATCCTTCCGGATCGCCCGAAGCTCTTCTGCTCGCTCTGGCTTCGGAGGCAAAAAGGTCTGGTCAAAAATGTGT
>JBBPKG010000106.1:30777-55761 GCA_038089115.1 Fistulinella cinereoalba | reverse complement strand
ATTGGTACGATAGGTCATGAAAAACTTGGTGATTACATACAGAATTCAATTCATTGAGGTAACGAATGCTATCCATTTGTTGGTCGAGCTGCAATTTTCGCTGTTCCTCGTCCAACCTGAGATGCTCCAGGATTTCTTGGATCTGTGGGAGATGAGCTTAAGTGAACTCGAAGCGCCAGAAAGGGCAGACCTTTTCTGATTTGGGATCTAATGTTGTGTCGGGGCTCTCGACAGAAACTGCGGTGGCAGCAGATCGGTACAAAGATGCAAGTTCGTCAAGTTTGGAGTGTACTTCTGATAAATCGATAGCAGAGTGATGGGTCCCAGCGTCTCGCAGACCAGTCTCAACCTTCACATTCTTGAGCGAGACTTTTTCTGAGGCCTCTGCCGCCTGGAGCTGCATCTGTATCTGCCCCTGTTCGATAGACGTCAGCTTCCCTATGAGCACGGGCGCGAGGCCTGTGAGCTGTGTCCGCAATTCCTCAACCACCTTCACCAACGAATCCACCTGTGTATGTTCCACATTCGCCAAGATCTGACTTCTCATTCCCTCGAGACTGGTCAGGATGCTTTGCAACGTCGCGCTCCCGTGGTCATTCGACTTGGACGTCCGTTTGGCCACCGTAGCCACCGCTTGGCTTAACAAGGTCTGCATGTCCTTCGGGAGCACTTGTATGTCGCGCTGCAGCGAGATGATCTGCTCGCCCAATCCTGCTGTTTGGTCGTAGTGCTTTGCAGCAGTATCCTTGATAAGTTCCGCCAGTGGCGCCAGCTGGGGCTCCATACCAACGGCAAGCGGGGACGTCGGCGGGTTCTCGACGTGTTCTCGAATGGCAGGCTCCGACAGGTTGGCCCGTACGCTGGGTACTGGCGTCGCGAGCGACCGTAACACGGACGTCTTCACAGGCGAATTGGGGGGCGTGCGCGCAGGCAACGACTCGGACGGACGCGCAGCGCGATCCCTCCTAAATGCGCTCCGCACCGAACCGGTCTCGGAAGGGGTGGCGCTGGGTGGGTTGGGGAGCGGTAGCACGACGGACGACTCCGTCGCGGATGTGACCGCGGCCTTGCTGCGACTTCGACCCGCGCTCCCCTGGAGCTTCTCGATCTCTGCGAACGGACGCCCTTGGTGCGTTGGGTCGTTCAGCCGCGCGCGCCGGAGCGCGGTGCCAACGCTGGACGACGTCACGGTGCTCGATGCTGGGCTGGATACATCTGAGCGCGAGATTTCGGCGAGGCGTTGCGTGACCACGGACAACGTCCCGAGGTTGGCGATCGAGGGACTTTTGGAACGAGAGTGAGGATTGGGGAACTGGGACGGCGGACGGGGCGGGGAGATTGACAACGGGGAAAATGTACAAGGCGGTGATTTGGGAACGGGTGTTGGTGGGGGTGTCTCCTCGACAGGGGACTGCGCCGAGGATGTTCCGATCGGCGCGCTGGAGGATGTATATTCAGAGCGGGCCTCTTCAGGAGGTGAAAGATGGTGTTGTGGTCCATTTTCACATGGCGCAATATCCGTGACAATCGTAAGGGATTCATCGCGGTTTTCCTTTCTTCCGGGCACAATGTCCGTCACAACAGCGAGCGTTTCGTTGCAGTGCGGCTGCGGCACAGTTGCGCTTTTTGGCTGTGAGCTGAGAACGGCATCCCTACATGTGCTACGGTGAGATATGAGGTCGAAACTCCAGCACCAGGTCTCACCAAATCGCACCAACCCATCGCGCACGGTCCTGAGTAGAAGTCGCGGCAAATGTTTCTTTCGGTTGACCTTCAAAGGTCAACTCAAAAGTCTTCAAATCACCTTCGGCATCAGGTCGCGGCGTTCGCTCATTGAGCGAGCGTACGTCCAGGAAACCATCTAATCGGATGACATGGCTAGAAGGAGAGTCGTGCATCGTGTACCAGGCGATCGACAAATGAGAAACGTAGAGCACAACTGTGCACGACACCCAGACAGCAGCGCTCGACGGCGGTCGAGAGAGGTAAAGTAGACAGCCCGAGAGTATAGGACCGGTTCGACTGGGGCTTGGAACTACCTGTTTCACGGAAGGATGCGAGATCATCTGCAGGTTGGGGAGGAAATTAATCTCAGGGGCATAAAGAGGCGGAATGAAATCGTCATCGTCGGATTCTTTGTCCTTCTTTTTCTTGAACACGGACATTAGATTCCTCAGGGAGTTGCTCAGAGATCTCCTCTTGCTTTTGTGAGGCGCGATGGTGAGTAAGGGACGATGCATGTCGCGCTGGTCGATGCCGGAGGATGCGCGGGCAGGGCCCAAAGGTCTCGTAGCATGAGCGGTTTCGTCTGTCATAGACTCGAACCGATGTATGAGCTCCTTCGTGGTCTGTCGACATAGCGTACGGACATGACTAGGATCTTGGGTTTGGTGTGCGGGGGGGTGAGGCTCGCAAAAAACGACTTCGCCCACTCGCTGATAATCCTGCTCTAGTGCGGAATCCTTGCATGCCCGAATGTACGGTCCTGTGTTGTGAGTAAGATCCATCTCTCGGGGGCCAGCGACCCCTGACTTTGAAGGTCGAAGCCCGTGCGATGCGTTTCCAGCAACATGAGGATGCTCGATCGTGCTCACCCACGATGTCGGGCAGGACATGGAGCCGAATGGTCGAGATTGAAGCGTCTACACTCGAGTTGAGTTCCACAGAAAGGTATCTCTCCAGCGCGAAAAAGACACGCATGGGCGACTTACAGTCGTAATCTCGACCGCGGACGTCAGTCCGATATACAACCTTGAGTGGAGTAAATCCAAATTATAAAAAAAACCATTGGTGGGATCAAGCTCAGTGTCATGGGCCTCAAAATATTTGGCTTCCCTCATAGGTAAAATCTGTGACCAACTGTCATCCCAGACAGAGGGATCGATTTTTGAGTCTTTGGATATAGCGTACGTGCCTTGCCATTAGCCGAGGCGTCCATGCATTGAATGGCGAATATACATTGATTGGGGTAGTAAGCAAGATAAAATATGTAACGTCTATGAAGCGGCGGGTGCGGCTTGGGCTGTCATATTTTCCGGTACTGGAATTGTGTTGGTTGGGATGTCATCACAAGGGACGAAAGACGCACGTGGAGGTAATTGAGGCCGCGTGCCCTCGCTGAACACACGGGAAAGCAGGACACCGACACCCTCGAAAACACCGAGCAAGATACCACAGGCAACGGCTGATCCTAGTGCGGATTTCGGACCACCTGGACGTGCATGAGCGGATGATCCGAAAGCGAAAGAAGGCAGATTTGGAGGCGGATATGGAGAGAAACTTACTGCGAGCAGCTAAGCAACCGCCAGTCATGAAACCAGAGATGATGGCATTCCAAGCATCCTCCTTTTGCCGCCAGCCCTTGACGGCACAGTCGAAGGTCGAGAACATGCCACCCCAGACACCGAAATTGCCCCCAGTAACAGGTGCCCGTGCTTTTATTGTGGATATGGCGCCGACGAGACGCTCGCCCTAGGGAGAGATGAGGAGGTGAAGAGAAAGAGGGAGCGGGACGCACCCGCGGCGAGTTTCGGGCGCCCTTGATGCCGTGCCAAATGCCGCCACCGACGGCGCCCATTGCGAATGCGCCTCCAAAGTCGTTGAGGATGACCCATGGACACGGGTCGCGGGTGTGGTCTGCGTGCGCCATCGTGGTTGGGGTCAATTTGCGTGCTGACCTGGCAATGCAAAGATTTTCTGTTCAGGGTAGGCTCGGTGCACGTGACCGCGCCAATGAAAGCCAGCCAACTTGCCCGACGCGTCCAGGACGACGTTGACCACGACGAGCACGACGGCGAGCACGGCGACGACGATGGGTGGCAGCGCGCGCAGAGTGTCGCTGGCGTACGTCGAGCTGACGGCGTCGCGATCCCCGCACAAGAATCCGCACGTGTCATCAGCGGGCCACAAAGAAAACGCGTTGGCCCGTTCATCTGCCTCCCAGATGAACGCCAGCACGCAATCCGCACCCAGCAAGCACAGGCTCGACCCGGATTCCCTCGACGTCGACCAGCCGCCGCCAAAGAAACCCAAGCAGCCAATGCCGGCCTTACCACTCGCCCCAAACGCCTCCGTCGAGTACCCCAACGGCTTCGTCTACTGCCATCAGTGCAACAAGAAACGTGACGCCACAAGTCCGTCTCATTCCGCCTCCGCAGTCATGTACTCACAACGCCCCAGTCGCCGTCCGTTGCACCGCAAAAGACCGCAGGGGTCACAGGTGCTACGCAAAGTACTGCAAGCCATGTCTCAAGAACCGCTATGGCCTCCAACTTGAAGACATCCTCGCAGACGATGGGACGGACGCGGAGAATGACGTCCATGGCGTCGACTATCACTTCAGGTGACCATTGCCCTTTCTGCCAGATGCGAGATATCAATGGCTAGTTATCAGGTGCCCACGATGCAATGACGCGTGCAACTGTGTTGCGTGCAGAAAGGCCAAGGGTTTGCAGCCAACCGGGTTTGTGGCCGTTTTCATACACGGCATTCATACTGATGCGCGTTTTCAGGAATCTCGCCAATGCAGCACGGCAATCGGGCCTCACGTCGGCGGCCGATGTCCTACGTCAAGATCCCAAAGCAGCCGTTGGTCTTTGTGTGTTATGACCAGCACTGAATCTAATCCGCATTCAGGGATCAATGGCAAATAAGCCAGTTGAGGGGAAGGCCAAAGGTGCCCAAGGTACCAATGGAAAGCTGGAGAGCAGCAATAAATCCATGTCAGCACCAGTCAAGGGAGGCATCAAACATTCTGCTCAGTCGTCAACGTCGGCGCCACAACCCAAAGCCAAGCCCGGACCCAAGGGCAAGGGCAAGGCCCCATCTAAACCAAAGCTACTCGCAAAGCCGGTCTGGACATCAGTGGGCACTACTTTATCACGGGCAGAGGCTGAGGAACGCATCAATATCCGCGAGTTTGTTCTGCGGTTCTCCTCTGTCCTAGAACTCTCTCGTAGCCATCTAGATGAATTAGATGAAATAAGGCCCTCGCGTACCCGCAATCTCGAAGACGAGGATGAAGATTTTGTTCCGTGGGTTAGTGAAACGTGTGTTAAATCACTCATCCTCGGCATCTTGAACATGCTAGATACCAAAGGGGATCGTGAAAAGGTGACGATAGCCATTTATATCTAGTCAATGAAAGCCCCTCACGGAAATTGCAGCATTTAAAGGCCACCACGAAGTCGATACGAGAGAGCGGAGCGCTTCTCAATAAGATATGGGCTGCTCTCGCGACTCTCCGCGACTGGCAAGAGAACGCATCCACATCTTCTCGCTCCAGTTCAACCAGTTTTCCTCTTACTTTTCCCGATCCTTCACCTCCTCCGGAATTCCTTTCCACCATCCGAACTCGCAGCGGGGGCAACCAAACCACAGGGGGTATCAATGTTCTCCGCACGTCCCAACTTATACCCGTGGTCACTGCACTCATCAATGCGGCTGTTGAATCTGAAGTTGTGAGACGAGAGCTCGAGGCTGGGACCCAGGAGTTCAAGGACCGCGTCAAGGAAGCTCGGGAAGCACACCGAGTTGAACAGGAACGAATTGAAAAGGAACGCAACAAACTGATAGGGAAACGGGTGAAATTTTACTACATTGGTTTTACGATCGCATCATTGACAACTCGGTGTTTGCAGCTAGACAAACCACGCTTTGAACACCACAAGCGCATCATGGCGGCTATCGACGACGCGCTAAAAGTCGCTTCTTATGCAACTATCCCCCGACTATTGCCTTTGGGAAGGGACATGGAAGGACGCATATACTGGGCTCTCACGCCGGGCATGAACGAACGCGAGGATGCAGTGGATCTACTCCAGTCGTATTCTCAGGGTCGTGCACACAGATTGAAATCTCGTCGTAGGCCGCTGGTGCCATCCGACGAAGACCGTGGCGCACTCAGAAAGTGGCCTTGGTTTGTGGCTGTTTGGGGCACGAGACCCTCGATCGAAGAACGTGCCTCTTCCGAGAGCGATGATGATAGCGAGGCTGAGGATCATGATCATGATGACGACGAACAGTGGTGGGGGTTCTGGCAGCCCGAGGAAATAATGAAGCTAGCGTCCTGGATCCATTTCAAGGCCGACCTTGAGGACGGGTCCGTCAGTGCGCCATCTGGGCCCCGCGCTGGATATTTCTCCGACTCGGACACAGACATGGACGACGGGTCGGATGATGAAAGGGATGATGTCCCGATCCCGACCAAAAGCGAGATCGCAACTCTCGTCAACGAATTGGAACAGTATGCGTCGCTTCTCGAGGGAAGGATCAAGAGGGAGAACGAGGTGGAGGACAATCGCTCGGCCAGGAAATAAAAAGTTTGCTCTAGTCACCAGAATGCCATGCCGTCAATGCCGCGCAGGGCGCATCCACGCCAAGGTTAATACATTATACCCTATTTGTTGATAATCATGATAGAGTATTCGTGTTCGCTGCACATCGTACTATTTGCTGCTTGACCCATACAATATTGTGCCCGTTTATATACCACTGTCCGTCATTGGATGTGGGGTGTGCGTGTGAGCTTCGCACGCAGCTCGTCGTCCTCGATGGGCCGTTCGATGTACTTTGAGAGTTGCTCCGCAAGACGGACAGCGAGGACGTGTTTACACTAGGTAGCCGCAATTAACCACGATGTTTGCCAACGGATTCAACATGCATGCCCACCATCAGATGAGATTCGCTCATCAGGACCGCGAATGCGAACGCGGGGCAGGTGCAGTAGCAAGACATGTGCGGCGAGTAGCCCAGACGGGGAAGAACGCTGTACGTTGCGGTGGACCCGAGAACTTCATAGAGACATCTTCCCCATGGCGTCCGATACTTGAGCACTGCACACCGCCATATCGGACGGAGGGAGATGGGAACTGAGGAGGGACGTACCGCTCTCCCGGTCTACGAGATCGAGCGCAGCCAAGAGCGTCGTGTCCGGGAACAGTGCACGAAGCTTGTCGATGCCTTCTTCGACTTCATTTTGCCGCGTGTACAGACATCAATGATGAGTTGAACGGGGGATGTTGATAAATCGCAGGGACAAATGGCTCACGGCTGTCCTCGTCGATGGAGCTCACGATGGTTTGGACGATGTTTCCAAGACTCGGGGTAGGGGTTGCCATCGGACCGGGGGGATGAGTGAAGCTGGATTCTGACACTGGTGCTCTCGGAGCCTGTGTCCGGGGTTGATCATGGCCTCGAGTCGCGTACGGCGCTAACTTACTCCTCCGCGTGTAATCTCGTCGCAAAGATCAGACCATCATGACGGAATATCTATTCGTCTTTGCCCAAGCCCACGACGATTTTCGTGTCCCAGAGCTCCGATCCATCGCAGAGCTCCACAACTTACAGCTCGGCTTTGACCGCTATCCCACCCCCGAGGACCTCGCCGGTGCCGTCAAGCGGCCATTCATGATCCTCAGGCTGGAATCCGACGAGCACGCAAGGCTACTCGCGAACCGATGCATCTTGATCAAGTACGGCCGCAAAACGACCCATGAGGTAGCGCGCGCTCACCTCCGTTCACTAGGTCGATCTACGAGTTCTACGCACAAGGTTCGACCTATGACGAGCTCCACATGGCCAACAAGCGCGTCCGGTCTCTCTGGGCACGCTACATCCAAGACACCTCTTTCAAGTTCACCGTGATCGGGTACAACCACGGGCTCTCGCAGCGCCGCCAGCGCAACGTCATCGAGAGCTTCGCGTACATGGACTTTCTGGGCAAGATCGATATGAAGGCACCAGAGATCACGCTCGGGGTGTTTGAAGAATGTGCGTACTACGGCAGGCCAATGGGCTGTGTTACACCATACGTGGCTGACCATTCGGATCGACCAGACGAGGACGACCGCAGATCCGACGGGTCCCCGAACGTCGACGGCCGGTTCAGACAAGCCTACTTTGGCCGGCTCGTACGTCCCCCACCCCGCACCCCCACGCAGACGCATCACCCCTCACAGGTCGCAGAAGGCACCGCCCGGCACCTCATCCGCACATTTGACGTCAAGAAACGCGCCTACTTTGGCAACACGAGCATGGACGCAGAGATGTCATTGCTCATGGCGAACCAGACGCAGGTGAGCCCGCCCCGCGATTACGCGGGAGATCCCCAACGACGGGTTGACAGGCCGCGCCCGGCAAGCTCGTGTACGACCCCTTCATTGGAACGGGGAGCATGGCCTACGTGCGTACCTGAACGCCTGACGTGACACACGCCGAGCGTGACCCAGACAACAGCGTATTTCGGCGCATACGTGTTCGGATCGGACATTGATGGGCGACAGATGAAGGGCAAAGGCAAGTCCGCGACGCTGTGCCTGGATGAGCGTCACGCCCCCATTGGCTGACCGTGACACAACCCCCATGAAGCGAGCACGCCCGGTATCTTACGCGCCGCTGCACAATATGGCGTGGCACACCGGATCATCGACCTTTGCACCTTTGACGTCACGCACCACCCCTGGAGATGTGGGGGGCTCTTTGACGCCATCGTCACAGATCCGCCGTGTAGGTCGCGCGACCAGACATGAAACGAACCAGTTTGGCTGACTCGGAGTGGACAGATGGCGTACGCGCTGGGGCCAAGCGGCTTGGGCGCAAGAAACATCGCGACGACAGGCCGCCGCCTCAGATTCGTCGCCCGTATGTCGCGCGTTCTCGTACCTGTTTGGTTCTGGATGTTGAAATTTAATTTTTAATTTTTATAGGGACCCCAGCGAGGCGTATGTTCCGCCTACGAAGCCGTATGAGCTCTCGGCCTTGATCGCAGATCTGGTTCTCTTTGCTCGCTACCAGCTGCGGTCGCGTGGACTGCTTGTATTTTTCCTGCCCACCGTGACAGAGACGTACGAGGAGGTGGACGTCGAGGTGGCGCTCTGCGAGGGGATGGAACTCGTGGCCAACTCGGTGCAGGGGTTCGGGAGTTGGGGCAGACGGGTAGGCCTCCGAATGGCTTTGCAAAGGACCACAGGCTGATAGGATGATCTAGCTTATCACCATACGCAAGACGACGACAGAAAATTATCCGCCGCCTCGCTTTGATTCTGCTGACAGCCACGAGCCGCTCCATGCTCCTGCGCACAAGGACTTTCGGGAAAAATATTTTCAGGGGTTCAAAACTTAAATAAGCGCACAGCAAGCACCTGTATTACATAGGGTATAACTGGTAAGTATACACAAGCAGATGAGACTACCTGTAAGCAGTTACAAGCTTAAATAACAACATTCTCTATTATGTATCCGGTAGTGTCCCTCCGCACTCTCAACCCATCCCCATTGTCACGAGGTATCCTTGACTGATCTAGTTTCTTCCGTGGTCACCTCCGCCAATGAGCTTGGTTCGGAGCTCATAGGAATAGCCTGTTCGGCTGCCATGGACTCGTCCATCGTGCGCCGGGCTTGTTTGGCCTGCACAAAGAAGATGGCTACTGCGGAAACCAACACGATTGTCCCATGGAGGATGAGAGCTTTTGTCATATTAAATGGCGGTTTCGCGGTCGCGGGTGCCCGAAGTGCACCTTCCGCTAGTGGAATGCGTGAGTGACACAGTAGACAAGAGCCGAGACGACGTACCGAGGATAAGAATGAGACCGAATAAGTTTCCGCTGCGAGACGTGAGCGCAGTTGAGGTGCGGTGCAGACAGGAAGCTTACCTGCACCATAAAAGTGCCGCGCTGGCGTCTGCATTTCTAGTGAGCTCAACTCCAAGTTCCAGTCCAACCGGAAGCATCGTCATGGAGCATATTCCGATGACGACGAGAATGCAAAACAGCGCGACTGTATTGTTTGGTCTCACTTGAGACGGTCAGCCGGGTTGGGGTAGAAAGCCAAGAAGAAAAGCTTACCGGCCCAGATCAAGGAGAACCAACCAGCGGCTACCACTGGAGTCATGATCTTGAGTGCAAGACCGAGTCTGTGGGTAAAAATACGATCAAACAAAGGTGCACTGACAGCGGAAGCGACGATGCCAGAGAGGAGGACAGATGCACTGAGGAGACCAGAGGTAGTATCCGAATAACCCATCGGTTCCTGGTGAAGAGGTGACGGGAGAGCGATGTAGAATGAGTTAGGGTACGCACAAACCACTCGGCTGACAAGACACTGAGAGCATTAGTGGCGCCGACGAGTACTCCGAAGAGAAGAGTGATGATGACGAAATCAAGGCGTTCGTGGTAGGTCATGTAAGCATCTTGTGAAACGGGGCGGCCCAAAACTGCACGGCAGAGGGATAGAAGGGTCGGAGGAGGTTTTGAACCGGCGTAGGCTAGAAAAAAAAGAGTGAGTTGAAGGTATTCAAAAGTACAAGAAACTGACTAGGAGGAGTAGGAGGGGCACTGGAGATGAAGAGAACTGCGGGGGTAGCGGCGGTGGAAATGATTGCGAGAACAAAGATCTATGGGAAAGATTAGGGGTAGGATGACATGGGGTGGGATAGGGGAATCTGACGGATAGGTGGGCGGTTCCCACGAGAGGGGCTAGGAGTTGACCGATGGCACTGCCTATCGGGTTAGCTGAACAGGGACGATCAGAGGGGGGAAGGCGGGCAAGCGAGAGACGGACATATTGCGATGACCATGGTAGCGGTAGTGCGACCTCTGAGGTCAAACCATTTTTCAGAGTACATGGGGCCGAGGACCTGGAAGATGGGCTGCGCGATGGCAGAGAAGAGCTAGGAAGATGAGGATGGAGGGGCTAGGAGAGAATAAGAGAGATACCTGTCCAATGATGAGGAGGGCATAGGCGGGGTCGGGATCGAGAGCAGAGGCGGTGCCAGCATAGCGGATCCAGCCGGCGACGAGCGTCAAGAGGGCACCGACCTGCGCCTGGAGAGAGATAAGGGCCAGGAGAGGAGAGGAGGAAGAACATACAGAGCGGAGGATGCCAAAGCGGGACGTGAAGACGGGGACGAGGAGAGAGACAGGGACGTAGACGCAGGAGAGGATATTGCCGAGCCAGTTGACCTGGTTGACTGATATGCCAAACTCATCGGCGGCTGGGGGAGGGGTGAGAGGGGAAGAGAGGGGCGCGGGAGAGGGGCACCTTCATTGGATATGGGGCCAAACCAAGCCCATGGCATGCCGGTGACGAAGCCGAGCACGACCTGGGTTGGAGATGAAAAAAAGCGGCGGAAAAGGCAAGGGGACGTACGAAACCGAAGAGGCCGGCGAATCTTGCCTTGTATAGCCTGTACTGGGGCTGGTCCGGGTCTGGCGCGGGGAGGGTGTCGAGGGAGGGCTTGTCGAGGGACGAGGAGGGCTCCCTCGCGGACATGGTGTCTGAGCGGCGCGCTTGGAGGAGAGTGCGATCAAGGCAGGGACATAGCCACTGCAGTATATTGAGGTCACTGACGCGTGACATTGTTACAGCTGCCGACGTCGCCGCTTGCGAAAGGTGTTCGGCTCGGCCTCGGCTCGCTCGCCTGCCTCCCCACCGGACCGGCCCGGATCGTACACCTCCCCCAAGCCGACGGCGGCCGTCTTCTTGCCCATCACCGCCTCCTCCTCCTCCTCCACGGCCCGCTTCGTCCCCGTCTCGGCGCGCTCGGCCGGCACCTCGGCCCGCGTCTCGACCACCGTCCACGCGCCAGGCTCGCCCGCGCCCATCCGCTGCTGCCTCGCGTCGGCATCCGGGTCCGTGTAGCCCAGCGACCCCGGCGTGCTGTAGTTTGCATACGGGTCGGACGGCTTGCCCGCCTTGGCCTTGGCTTTCGGAGCAGCCGAGCCCGTCGCCGTCTCATTCAAGGTCCCCGCACGGCCCGACGCGACATCCAGCGCATACGCCGCCTCCGCCGCCTGCCGCCCGTCAGCCACCCGTCAGCAGCTCGGAAACCCGCGCACCTTGCCCACGCTCGCCATGATCCCCTTTTCCTCCTCCCGCTCCCGCACCCGCTTCTCTCCCTCCTTGTACAGCCCCCTCACAAACCGCTCCACATTCCCCTTGTGCCGTAGCCCATTCTCGTGTTGCTGCCGTGACGGCTTGTCGTCCGCGATGTAGATGTTGCAGTACTTGCACTGATATCGTTTGTGTGACACCCAGTATTCAGACATCGCAGTACAAGACAACGACAATCGCTTATGTAATTCCCTTCCCCAGTGAGCATCATCCAGACACTGTGCCCCTCGACAGCAGAATGAGCACCCCTCGCGATCCGGATGATCTTGAGATCATCGACGACGTAGACGATCTAGAGCAAGCCCACGCCCTCAGGGAGCTTGGAACAACTCTCATCCAGGCCATCCTCGAAAAAGAGCCCCTCGACAACATCCGCGATCTTATCGACGCAGATGCCCCTCTCTGGTTCCAGGATGACGACGGCACCTCTCCCTTGCACGCGGCCGCCTACGTCGGCAACGATCAGCTTGTCAAACTCCTTATCGAAGAAGGCGCGTTATGGAATGCAGGCGAGCCCTCGTCCCTTATTTTACCCCCCTCTCATATCCTCCGTTTCAGTCGACAACCTTGGAAATACCGCCGGCGATATCGCTCTCTCCTCGAACAACAACACCTGCTATACCCTTATCCGTGACGCTGGCATTCGTGCAGGTGCCTCACGTATATCTCCGCCCCCTTTGCTCCATTAAAGCCCCGACAGAACTCCTTCTTACCCTTGTCTCGGAAAGCTCATCTACCGTCGATACTTCCTCTTTGGTCGTCCGTCAGGAAGATACCTCCCCGATCGGTTCCACCGACGCGTTCCTGGCCTCACACTTGCAGTACACCAAAGATCCCAAGGGACAAGAGATATGTCTCCTCAAACTCGAGGACGGGAGCGAGGTAGGTGTCATGATGGGGTGGGAACGAGACATCAGTAAGCAGGTCTGCGTCTGCCCGACGGTGTGCATGTTGCATATGACAATGTACAGTGCGCAAAACCGTCGACCAACTTTCTTCGGCTCACCCAAGGCTCGACACCGGGCTGAGAGTCCTCAACATCGGATTTGGTCTGGGCATCGTTCGTGACTTCACCCTCCGTTCCTCATATCCGCATGACCTCTCATAAGATCGATACCTTGTTCCAATCACTTTCCAAACCACCTGCGCTCCATGTCATTATCGAGGCACACCTCGATGTGCTCGCCTACATGACAGAAAAGGGGTGGTCTGAGAAGCCGAACGTCAAAGCTCTCAAAGGCAAGTGGCAAGATGTACTTTCCACCGACGAGTTTCTCGGACTGGGCAAATTTGATGTCGTCTACATCGACACGTTCGCAGAAAGCTATGGCGGTAAGCTCACTCTGCTTGAGCAGGGATCGAACCCTGAGCACGTTTGCAGAGCTCCACAAATTCTTCAAGTACCTACCAGATCTCCTGGACGGGCCAGATGCCCGATTCAGCTTTTTCAACGGGCTTGGCGCCACAAGTATGTCCGCGTGTTTTGTCTCCGACGGAGTCTCACCCGCAGCCTCAAGATGCCCTCTTTTATGACGTCTACACCCGCGTGTCGGATATACACCTGTCCAAAATCGGAGCCGATGTCCATTGGCATGATGTGGAGGTCGGACAGGAGGATGGGGAGGGTGATGATAACCGTTGGGGAAGTACGCGGAAGTACTTCACTCTGCCGATATACCGCCTACCCATTGCCCAGCTCAAGGTACAACGATCTTCATGACCCGTGATACTGATCTTATCGTGCACTGGATCTTGACACTAATGAATGAACAACCTGTGCCTGACTACCATCGGGTGGAGAAACCGGCATAAAATCATGGCCCGCCGATCTCAGTGCTCGTGAATGTTCTCATGCACGAACTCCGAATTTCACCAAACCGGAATCGGACGATGGGTCATTAATGTCACTCGCGATGCACTTTATATCCTTGTGAATTTTCTACGCCCAGTATCAAACGGGAGAAAACCCGTGCGAGTACAAAGCAGTGGGGAGCTGCGCCCTTTGTTGTTGTCAATCAGACTGTTGTCATGTCGCCCACGGCGATTTCCCACTGATTTACAGGCCATCGGATGGGCGTCTTCTTCTCCTCGCCTGGTGCATTCCCTTTTGTCTCTGGCTAGCACGACTAACAACTCTCGGAGCTGGTTCTCCCCCCCTCACCGAAATCTGTCTCTTGTTTTACACTCATGAGCGTCCCTCTCCAAGTTGCCCCGAAGCGGGCCACGATCGACGTCGTAGTGGTGCGTTACACTGTCGGCTTCCTGATCGAACGATGGACTTTTTTGTGGCCAGGAATTATCGCGCAACCAGGTTCCCCCAACGCTGCCTTTTGAGCTGCGCGATAGCGTCCGTCATCTGGTCTCAGTGTCTGCCTTTCTCGGCCAGCTGATCACCCACCATAGGTATCGCCCAACACGTGGGAGGCGCGCGTATCGACGCTCGTCCGGCTGGCCTCACGCTATTCCCGCCCCGCCTTTGAGCGGGTCTACGCCTCCGTCATCCTGCTGTACGTGCGGCCCCTTTATCCGAGCCGCAACCCTGGCATCCTCACTCCACGCAGCCTGACCTTCTTGGTCCCCATCACGACCTACTATGTCACCCTCCAAGCGCTCGAGAACCCCACGCGCGACGTCGGCCAGCAGATCTGGCTCGCCCGTTTCAGCGCGTTTGCCGTCACCATCGCCGCATGGATCCTCTTGTCCTTGCCCATCCTCGTATGGAAGTATACGGTAGGCATGCCATGCCCGTCCCGTCACGTGTCTCATGTCACTGTAGGGAAAAGTGCGCTTGGCGAAGCTGGCGGATCAGTGGACCAGAGAAGACGCGCTTGCCGCTCCTTCGTACGGAGCTGCGCCCGTATGGAGGGCCACGCCGCCCGGGCTGCTCAGGGATGCCATCGTACGTGCTCCCAGCCCCCCGTGGTATGATCGACCCTATTGTTTTTCCTGGCAGGTACTGGTCGTTGTCGTCCCCCTGACCAAGAGGAGCCAATTTGATCGCGAGAGTACGTTGCCTCCGGTAAGAGCCCGCACATGTCTGGAATGCGCGCATCAGACTAATTCGGAATCCATACGCTCGCAGTACATCGCTGCCAACAACGACGGACTACCTCCGTACGCGGTTCCAAATGCGACCCGGTGGTCAAAGGACAGCAAAGGTGGATTCAAGTACGGAGATCTCCCGATCTACGCCAACACGGAGCCCAATGCAGTATGATGATCGGACGGTCTGGCGGTTCGGATAGAGTCCAAATCTGCCGACCTAAAAACAGGACCTGCCTGATGTGTACTGGTAACACTCGTCTTCGCGTTGATCGCTCTACTGGCTGGATGAGTTTGTATGGCTCGTTTATATACTGCTTCGTTCGTGTGAGACTGACCACACCGTTGTCGAGAAATGGGTTTACCAGTCAGTCGCGAAATCACGATAATATTACAAGACACGTCATAGATCATCCTCCTATGCTAGATTCACAGGGCTCCGCTATTCCTCTTCCCCTTCGGAATCACTGTCAACTGGTATTGTCATCATGTCATTGAGACTTGAGTCCGTTTAGCCGGCGACATCGCAATCTACAATCGTGACTCCTCACCAGTGCACAAACGGTCGGAGAATCCGGGCCACTTTTTCGAGTTCTTGGATAAAGGAACCTTGGAGTACCTGATCATCGGTGAACCTGTCGGCGAACAGACGGATAAACCACAAGCAGATGTCCAGACCCATCACGAATACCTTTCCGAGACCGCCAGTGAACGACACTTGAGGAGGTCAATGTCCCTAAGTGACCGCACATTGAAGTCAGCCACCGACAAATGATTGATGATGCGTACGTGTGGTTCTTGTCCACCCCCTTAGGTGCGGTCTTGAGTTCGTCGTCACGGCCAAAGATGTTTTGCCGTTCGCCCTTGGGGTGTGGACGAGGCTCGCCGAAATGCGCAACAAAGTCGGGTGCCGAGATGACCTCGCGAAGCCGGTCTGAGGAATGCTTAATGTGGTTCCTTGGGTAAAAAAAAGCCGATGGATGACTTCATGGTCCGGCGACGATGCGTCAGAGCTTACCTGATCATATCGAGCTCATTTTTACCTGGGCACCATGCACCAGCAGCGAGCATACTATCATTCCCTGGTTTGACTGCGCGCAAAAGGGTGAGCACCCAGACCAGACAAATAGATGAGCGATGCCCTCACTCTGTCTGATATGACCGCCTTTAACTATAGCGGAACATCCAGAAAAAAACACTCACATATGATCTCGAATGGTACACGTCAGATGACTGCCAGGAACGCAGGTCTCGCAGATACTTACAGAAAGCAAATAACCCCTTTCTGCCACTCCTCGAAAAACTGGCGGTGAACCCCGTCTTGTAGGGCGTTTTATCGTTGCTGAAACGGATCTAAAACCCCACACGTTGAGACGAGCGATAACATACGGGTGCGGTGAAACTGACATCGCGGTAGATTCGATGAATGACGTCCTTCGGGGGTAACTGGGGGATCTGAGGGTCGACTTCGGTAAGCATCGTGGTCAAGGCCTCCACGAAATTCTTGAATTCCTTTTCGCATCGTCGATAGACAGGCTCTGTGTTACACGAACGAATTCAGGGATAGATGTGAGTCACGTTGAGGACACTATACCATGTAGTTTGAACCTAGCATATGGGGATGAAATGTGTGGCAGAATCGAGGTGTGTAATGCTCACCAGACACGATCATTATGTGCGGGATCCTGCAGTTGCATCAAGAAGTCCAGCGTGTGCTGAGATATCTGGCCCTCCGGTGCTATTCATACCATCAGCACACGAAGGCACAGAGGATAGGCACGGCACGTACCCCACCCGGTCGTTGGTGCCTCGACGACCTTGCCAACTACTTCCTGCCCATCCTTGAGCTCGACGTCGTCAGTGCTGTCATGCTGGTCCTCGGCGGTATCCTCGGCAGCCTTTCGCTTCCTCTTTGCAGGCGACCGCTTTCCCGGCTGCGACTGTCCAGACTTGGGCTTTGGGCGGCCAGCACGCGTAGCTGGCGAGCGTGGTGCGCGTTTCGAGGGCGACGCGACGCGTTGGCGTTTCTTTGGTCGAGCGTTCGCGTCGTCAGACTCCTCCGAGTCGAGCGCGTCGCTATGTAGCGATGGCTCCGCGTCTTCGCCGGAGGAATAGTCCTCGCTCACATCACCGGACGGCTCGGACTTGGAGCGTGTGTTTGCAGGCCTCCTTGCTCTGATACCGCTGCGCTTCGACATAGTACTACTGACGTGGTGAATACCAAGTTGTGGACGTTGTGATGGGCGTTCGCGTCACCAGCCTCAGCTGGACATGTGGCTGAGTCAACGATGGCGACATGACAAAGCAGACTCGCGCGAGGTCATGCCCTGTGTCCGCACAAAAAGTGACGTCGTCAATATGCAACTCGAGGAGCCATTCAAACATGATAGGCTATCAGCAAAAGATACACGTGTCTGGTGTAGTGCACGCTTCAAAAGTCCTTGTCAATTCGACCGGAGATGTAGCCATCGAACCTCAACGTTGGAGCCCACGTCGCCGATCGCAGAGTTCAGCGGCCGGCCCGACGCACGAGCGGTGTGTTCACGGGGAGACATGCTGCGCAAGGAATACAGTTATAAGTACACGCCTTCACCTGGGTAGGATATATCCATTGACCAGTCGTCGAGGACACCAATGCGATGGCAGGCAACATCACAGCGGACGATGGGTCAATCGTCCTCGTGGATACAGATCTTCTGTTCCGCTAATATGCGAGGTTCCTCGCCCTGCTGAAGGGCAGAGTAGTCGGTGTTGGCAGATGTAGGTTCCTCGCGGGCCGTAGGCTCGGGACCGCCTTCATCCTCATCCCCGTCTTCATCCGTCTCCTCTCCTGGCTTCCTAAACACGAGCTCTTTCCCGTTGACCAACCTACGTTTCTTTAGGGGCACGTCGGATGTCCCAGACAGTCCTTCACCGGGTGCTGCCTTATCCGAAGGCTTTGCTTTAGCGCGCTCCTTCTTTTTCTGCCGCTTTGCACGATTCTTGGCAGTCTTTGCTTCTACGATGTCTTCAGCCTCCTTGCGACGCTGTGAAAACTCTTTGGTTTCTGCTTCCTGTGGGATGGTGTTGAGTCAATTCGAGAACGACGTAGCGACGAAGCATACCTTTTTGGCCTCCTCCTCCATGATCTTGAGTCTCTCATACTCCCGTCTCCTGCCTGCTTTATACACGTGAAACTCGCCGCTCCCCGCACCAGCACTGGAACCTTGCACATTCTTCATCATCTCGCGTGCGGGACGTATGGTCTTTTCTTTGGGTGGAGGGGGGATAAACGCGGGTTTGCTGGGATCCTTGAAGAGCCGGTCAAGCTGGGAACGCTGCCGGTCTTGCGGGGTGACTGCATGGCGAGACGTGCCTGGTGCTGGTGATGCTGAATGTGAGGCAGGCGTACTTGATGCCGCCATGTCAATGGATCGAAATCAAGGATGCTACGTTACACAGCCATCGACCATTGGCGAATTTCGTTGGCAATTCTGAAAACGCACCCAAGCAGCTGCTCCAACGATCTTGCAAGGCTCGCGGCTGAGACTTCTCACTGGCACGGCGGGTCCAGATCCAGAGCACATCCAAATTTCATGCCACCGCGACAATATTGAGAACACACTGGATTCTGGAGCAACGCTAAATATTACGTAATACAGGACATACTAAATACCGATTTTTCGGAAATTGGAACAGCATCGTGTAGCCGATATGAAAAGCTGAAGGTCATGCCAGCTTCTGCAATCCCTTTCCTTTCTCCAGCGCATAATGGCCGGCGTCCAGTCCCCTGCCGGTCCACGTAATGAAAAAGTCACTGGAAACTCGACGGAGGAGGAAATGCCACGAGTCGACGATGTTGCACCAAACAAGACCGCCTGGAGGAAGATTGATATGTGGATTCTTCCGTTATGTACCAGCCTCTTTCTCCTCTCTATTCTGGTACGTTTTTTTAAAAAAAACTTGGCGTGCCCCAACGGCAGAATGCCTGTAGGACGCAACGAATATCGGGAATGCGCGGCTGGCAGGCTTGCAGAAGTCGCTCGCTCTGTCGAATTATCAGGTACACATCATGCTGGATTATTCGCTTCCCGGCTTATCGTATAATGTCTAGTTCACCGTGGCTTTGACGGTTAGCTATGTGTACGCACTTGAAAGCGCAGCGTTTGCTACTAATCGACTTATGTGCCCTAGTTCTTATATGGTGATCGAGATCCCGTCTACGATACTTCTGAAGGTGAATTTTGATTTAGTTCGTAAGGAAGTTAATCACATTCAACTTCTGTAGTATGTCGGCCCTGATCTCATGCTCCCTGCCATGGCCATATTGTGGGGTATGGCCTGTGTCGCACAAGGTGCACAATCTTTCAGTGCCACCTTGACTTTGAATACCAATTAATCGAGACGCAAGGTCTGGTTGGCAGCTATCCCGGCTTATTGGCCTGTCGGTTCTTCATAGGATTGTTTGAAGGTTCAGATATCTTGCCTGAATACCCTCTCTCTATTCATGAATTTCCCAGGCGGTCTTTACGCCGGAATTGTCCTCTACCTTGCTCTGTTCTATCCTCGAAGGAGGCTTCAAATACGGTAGGTCCCCTAGTACCAGCATGGCACATTGCCTGACCTTTAACAAGGATCACGGCGTTCTGGGCATCAGCATCGTTGGCAGGGACGTTTTCTGGTTTATTGGCCGCTGCAATCGATAAACTCGATCGGAAGGGGGGTAAACCTGGGTGGGCCTGGATATTCATTTTGGTATGTCGCACGATTGACCACGGTGATACATTCACGCGCCTCACAGGAAGGTGCATTCTCCTGCATTTTCGGGCTGGTCTGCTTTTTCCTCCTTCCTCGCGCCCCTGAAAATGCGCGTTTCTTGTCGATGGAAGAACGATCATACGTTATCTCTGCGCTGAAAAAATCCGGCTCCATCGCGGAAGATGATTCAATGGACCGATTTAGTTGGATAGAGGTAGCTAAGGCAGCCAAATCACCGCACCTGTGGCTTCTCTCTGTGGTCCTCTTCTGCAGTGGTAATGTTGGTACCATACGAGGGTGGCTTGCCTTACGGACAATGATTTTGCAGGGGCCCTCGTACTTGGTCTCACTTTGTGAATTGAGTGCCTTGGCTTTTTTTCGGATGCTAATGTCCTCTGTCAGTTTCGAACCGTCAATCGTGACTAGCCTGGGGTATTCAGGCAACCGAGCTCAACTGATCAGTGTACCTCCATATGCGACCGCCACAGTCCGTGAGTGTTCTATTAGGAGCTCCCTGGCGTCATCTATATCACCAAAAAGTGTCACTCATCTCAGCCATAATATCGGATCGCTACCAATGTCGTGGATATATCGTCATCTTCTTCTCTACCTTGCAGACAATCGGCTTCACGGTGTTCTACAGTATGTGCGAATAATTCGTTCGGAAGGTTTGATTAATATCGTCCACAAGCAGCGAGTACATCGAGTTACATTCGCTATGGGTCCTTGTTTCTATCTGTTTCGGGTTCATTTTGTGTAGCTCCCGCGCTGACTACGTGGGTTGCAAACAACAGCGCTCCTCATGTCCGGCGTGCGACTGCGCTGGCTGGCTGCTTTGTAGTGAGCCAACTCGGAGGTTTACTTGCCACTTGGCTCTTGGGGTGGCTGTCTCCCGCACCGAACTACACATCCGCGATGATCACCTTCATCGTCATGTCTGTGACCATGGTCGTTTTCTCGACAGCCAACTTAGTTTATTTGTGGCACGAGAATAGGAAGAAGGCAGAAAAGAGGCTAAGGCTGAGAAAGTCGGATGAACCAGAGGGTCTCGGAGATCGCAGTGCGTGGTTCATATATAGCTTGTAAATCGTATGGAGTAGGTTGGTTGGAATATTCGGAAGGATGAGGCGGGTACCAGGGTAGGTGATAGGCTGCTACATACGTGCATGTATCTGGACATATCTGATGGACATCGTAAACGACACTGCAACATAAATGCTTTCATACGACTGCAGTAAGGGCCATTAGGAAGGTACATTTGAAAGGGAAGTTGAACTCACGAAGCACTGCATTCACGCAGCCATCGTTTTCTGGGTTGTTGGTTATCTGTGCATACTTGCCGAACACAACCTTGCCACCCGTCGTAACCATCCCCAACTCCGAGACATTGACTTCAATCACTGTCCCTTTAGTCAATACACCTAGCTGGGTATACATAGGTGATTGGGGATTTTTCTTGACACCTAATATTTGCAATTGGAACGTTGCTTTTAGATCCGCTACGAAGGCATATTGGCGATGAGAACAAGGAACACTCTGTGGAGGCTTACGATGAGTAACATTGGCCTTTTTATATCGCAGGGCCATTGGTCTGATGAAGCGCTCCATCTTGACAGGCTTGCGTGTAAACCCTTCGCCAACAAACGTGGCTTTTGTCACCATTCGCTTCCACGATTTACTCTTGCTCTTGCCCGTTTTTACGACCTTGAACATCTCATCCTCTGCAATACCCCGAACTTTGGGTAATGGAACGGAGTATTTTGCGGCTTTGTCTTTCCGTTTTTGTTTGATGGCCGATGACAATGCCTTGGCATCTTTTTGGCCCTCGCGGTCGAGAAGGTAGGTAGGAAGAGCGCCATCTGGAACTGCGGAAGAATCTGCTTGCTTGACATTGCGCTCGTCATGCGCTTTGAGCGTCTTCTTGAGCTGGACCTTTTCTGCATGCCGTTTCGCATGAAGAATCTTTGCCTTTAGACCGAACGTCTTTTGAGTCACTGCGGACGACTTGTGAGCAGCACGAGCCTCCCTCTTGCGCCTGAATAACTTAGGTCAGGTAGGCCGATAGAGAAGAGTTCAGTCAAGCTTACTTGCGCTCATAATAGTCTAATCGCCTGCCATGCCGCTTGATATGCTCTTCGATATATTCGTTCTACAACACCATAAATCAGACGACTGCAAATGTTTTACTATCTTATCCTAAATACCTGCGGCTATCGGTGGTGTCAACAACGAAACAGAGTAGCGAGGAAAGAGAACTTGCCATGGCGCAGCCTCCGGGAGTAGGAGAGTAGTGCGGCAAGTGCCGAGCGTCGTTGAACGATATTGAAGACGCAGCGTGGCTAAGCCCGACCTCGACCACGACCACAACACCAAGCCCGTCTAGATTTATTACACTACCATCTACCTCGTAATGTGGCAGGACTCGAGCAACAGCTATGGCGCGTCCTCCTCGCAAAATTCTTACTACCCAGTCCATGCCCAGCAAAACGTACCCTTGCAGTTTTACGCCGCACATTCTGACCAGGGCCAGTACTATCCTGGTTCGCGTTCAAGTCTAGAAGGAAACATGGGTACCTCGGCCCCAATCCCATCTGGAAGCGTCACTCAGGCATACGGTGGTACTATTCAGCAACCGGGCGGGTGGTGGACGGCCTTTGGTACTGGTGGATTTGAAGGCGAACCTCCCTTGCTAGAAGGTGAGCCAACGTTTAGAATATAAAATGCCTGTTTTGAGCCGTGCCTGCAGAGTTGGGCATCAATTTTTCCCATATACGAGCCAAATCCTTAACTGTCCTTAACCCACTCCAGCACGTGGATGAGCATATCATGGACGACGCCGATCTTGCCGGCCCCCTCCTTTTCTTCTTCTTGTTTGGGATGCTTTTACTTCTCGTCAGTGGCCTTTCCTTTCCCGCCACGGTCACCAATCAACTTATGAATCAAATAGTCCGGTAAACCACAGTTTGGTTACATCTATGGTTTCGGCTTGCTAGGGTCGGTGTCGATATACACCCTCCTCAACCTTATGTCTGACAAGGGCATCGACATTTACCGCGTGGTATCTGTTTTGGGATACTGCCTACTCCCAATGGTCGGCGTTGGCGCAGTGAGCGTCGTCATAACACTCGAGTACGTGCTTCCCCATTTATTCGAGGCCCTACTTATTGGTCGCCATATCACTTAGCGGGTTTGTCGGTTACGTGCTCACTTTACTTTCAATTATATGGTGCACGTTCTCTGCATCGGGCATTTTCGTAGCAGTGCTGCGCATGTCAGAGCAACACCTACTGGTTGCATATCCCGTCGGTCTACTCTACGGATGTTTCGCGTTGCTCAGCGTCTTCAACGTAGGCGCCGGTGGACCCTCTGGTAGATAAACTATTATTTATCAATGATATGTCACTTTCCGCCTCGGATCCGCGTGTCATCTCCGTCGAGCATAGTCCACACGTCCACACAGAATTTAGACTAGTGATTCATACTGTGCATCCCGACCATTATTGTGTCGCAGAAACGTAAGCTAGAATGATTACAGCATGTTTAGTTACTCCTTTCCGTCCTGTTAGATCGCAATTGTCGGCTGTACAAAGTCAACAGTGCCTCCATGATCTCCTCTAATGGCATTGTCGCATATTCATGTACATATTGGGGTAGCGAGTCCTCTAAATTGAACCCCGACTTCTTGAAGAAGGGATGCATCACGTCCGGAGTTGCCTCCCCTAGTTGGCGCATCGTCAGTCGCTGTATCTTCCTTTCTCGGGGTTCGTACAGCAAGGGCAATTTCCTGCGTCCACTTGAGGGCCCAGGAGGCGTGGATGATGAACTCTCCCCCTCGTGCGGCTGTGTCGGCCGCCGTGCAGTGGAAGCGACGCCGCCATCTTCGGTAACGGGAGCAGAGGGTGCTCTGCCTCCCACCTGGTTCTTCGTCGAGGGCGGTAAAAGAGCGGTGTCTTCTGCATTCGGCCCTATAGAGTTCGTCAACATCTCGGCGCCAGATCCTGCGGCTTTTTTCTTCGGTGGTCCGGGAGGACTACTCGCTTGCGCGGTCGCTGCTTGCACCTGCTCCAGCTCCCTTGATAAGTTTTTCCGCAGCCCAGTGAGCCACGCGTAGAGCGCCATATTGAGCGTGATGTATATGTCTTCCGGGCTCTTGTCGCCACCTTGGAACGTACTGTAAAAGTCGTACACCAGACGGATGGTCAACTCTTCGGCGGACTCTTCGGTGATCATCAGCATCTTCATGCTGGGCAGGCCGACTATATTCGACTCCAGGGGGTTCTTGAACAGCGATGACACCCAGTACCGATCATGTGAGACAGTGGCAGTCGACGGTAGAATCGATTGTTGCTGGCTGAATTTGGAGATATCAAGTGAGTTGAATGACAGGTGAACTTCCCTGCGTGACGGCAAGCTGTCCTGCACGATCCGATTCAGACTAGCGTGTACGTCCCGACCAATGAACTGTGCAATTTCGGTGTCCGCCATAGAGCGAGGAAACAGGATCAATCTGAGCATCTCAAGTTTGAAGCTCATTTGTTGGCGAACAAGGTGGGAGATGTCCGTTTCTGCTTCCTTGAATCTGGTCCGCGCGGACTGCAGGAAAGCAGAAGCCACTTCTGTGAGAGGTTTGTCCGGCCTGGGGCCTTCGGTAGCGCGGAAGGCCTCCGATTCCCGGCTTGCTGCAGTCCGCTGGTTGTGAATGTTTGTCTTGAACTTGCTGATATACAGCATGAGCTTAGGAATGGTGGATATGGTAGCCAAGGCGGTAATTTCTTTGCCATGGACGGTGAACGCAAGCAGCAGTGGTCGGTCCTTATCTCCAATTGTAGAAGAAATGAGTGACCAATCGTCGTGAATATCCACGTGAACCGGATCCGCACTGCAATGAAGATCAGTATATTATCCGTTAGGTGGCATGGAAAGACCGACTGGTAAACCAATAAACGTTGATGCTCCGACTCCAGTTCAGCGCTCAGTGGCCCACTGGTCATCGTAAGTTCCAACAATCTGGCAGAAGTGGACTCAATTAAATGAGAGTCATCTCTCCGACTGACAGTGTGGAAAATGCAGTTCGCTACGGTGATATGACCGGAAATATTGCCTTTAGCGAGCATCGCAACATCTGCGACGGATAGCGACAGCTCCCGAGACTTCTCCGAAAATCTGATGCGGATGAGAGTATCCTCCAAATTGAGCGTGATATTACTGATGGATTGGCCAAGATCAACATTGACTTCAATCGAACGTATACGGATAATGATTGCTGTAGTGACCTCTTGCTTGACTGCAGGGGTAACGACGGATGAAGCAGCTGGT
>JBBPKG010000106.1:0-27376 GCA_038089115.1 Fistulinella cinereoalba | reverse complement strand
GATCTGTTGTTTTGTTTGTGCAGGGAGTGAGACTTGAGATGTCGAGTGGAACTGGACGAATGGGTTGAGTTCGTATTGAAGTCGCAACATAGAGCTTGTGATATGACTGTGCGCCTTCGAGGCTGACGATAACATTGTCAGGTTCATGGTTCCAACGCCACAGGTGATGGATAGTACAGGGGAAGACTTGATGGGATTCGGATTGTCAGGTGGGAATAGCAAATCCCAGGGATCGGAATCCATCTCGTCGGGGTCCAAGTCTATCATAAGGCTGGCCAGACGAGATTTGATGAGCTGCCGCACTTCTTGTTCCCCGCTCCAGTGCTCGGAGCCTGAAGTCAGGTCATGCTGCCGCAGATGTCGCAAACATACGCGAAGGTGAAACAAAAACTTGAGGGGACCGTTTGTCCGTACGGCGTGCGGAAGCCCCCGCTGAACCAAAAATGATGGCTGTATGATAGAAAGTGGATCGACCAGATCTTCATCCCTTGTAAGCCAGAGGATGTGCCGTACGAGGGCGAGTAACGATACGGAGGATCTTGTCTTGCGCTCTTTGTTAATATTGAATGATGTCTCAGCGCGGTTCTTCCCCGCGAGTAGTAGGGCGACCAAATACTCTGGGTCTGACGGCCCCATCTGGACAGTGAAACTCGCAGAAGAAACGTCGATATGGCCTTGCGCATGGCTCGCCTGGAAGGTGCACAACGACAAACAAAGCTCTGGCTGTGGTGATTCATAGACAGCACTTGCCAACTTTCCCAATCCCATTGAGAGTTCGTCGATGGTTGCCTGAAAAAATCCAGGGGCACTGTGATTCGGAGAAGCGGTCCGAACGTGCAAGTTCGAAAGTGAACTATGCAAGACAATATCCACAGCCTGACCATCTTCCTGGCCACCTGCGACTGTTGGCGTTGCGGCATTCTCCCTTTTCAGGTGAGTTTGTTCTAGCACCTGTACGCGCACAGAATTGACGAAAACATCAAAAGCTGTAGACGAAGAAGGTCCACCCTTCTGAGAGGACACGAAGTTGGACAGCCGACCAGCAAAAATGACATCTAGACTCAACTCCGGGCTGAGACCCTACAATAAAGTGAAGTTGAGCTAGGTGTCGAAGAGAGGGAAAACAAGATGGATTACATGCTGTTCGTTCTCATCCTTGAGGTGACACAAAAGGATGAGTAAGAGTGGATTGACAAGAACATCGATACCTTGGATGCACTGAATGCGAACCAAGGACCGTGAGCCACTGTCGAACGATAAATCTACTTGGCGTGGAGAAACCAAGGACAGTGGTTTCGGGATATTTTTTAAACCCTGGAAAGCCGAGGCTGATGGATCCTGATGCCCCGTACAATCAAACGTGCCGAAATTCCGGATAGCTGTACGCACTCTGAAGATGACAAAAGGGGTGCCTCCTCGGTTTGACACACTGCCCAATGAGTATTCCTTGTAACACCTCGTTAGGCGTTCATAGTGACGGAGAACCCCCTTAGCATTCTCTTCTGTACGGATTGTCAGGTCACTCCAACAGATTATCCTGACTACCCACCGGTGTTTCGAGATGAAGCACTCTCTAACGATCCACCGTCCGTCAAATCGGCATCATCCGATTCATCATCCGACAGGGATGGTTCAGACTCGTCCGCGGGGGCTGGTCGAAAGATGCGATTCTGCGCCAAGCGAGCGTCCCTATCCGCCTCAGACACATTTTCCCCGTCGGATTCCGACAAGTGGGGCAACTGAGACCAAGTCCGAGGAAGAGGGCCGGAACACTGTTGCCGGGTTTGATCGACCGAGCTCCGTATGCGGCTGAAGCTTGGGAGGAAAAGAGGTGGAAGATAAAGGTTGTTCCGGTGTGTACGGTGGGGTGGACGGCGTCGTCCACTACCCGCAGACTCGAAGACGCTTGGCTTAGCTCCAAAATTGACTCGGGCCTCATTGAGTTGATCGAATAAGAATTGAGCTCGCTGGGTCAAACTATCTTGCCCACACATGAACGTACTCTGAGGGTTGTCATTCGTCAAGGGACGAGAGAACCAATCCAGGGCGATATCAAAGTCCACGGCGGTGGCCTCAGACCATGACCTTCGGGAGGTGCTTGAGGCGACTAAACCTTTCAAAGAGGCGCGGGGTATTCTTAGAGTGAGAAACCTGCCACAAAGTTGACCTTGCAAATCATGCGTATGCACGGTAAAACCTCTTGGCAGGTCCAGATCGATTGCAGCCGCTCCAGCAAGGCAGGTGATATTCAGAGTCTCCAAGGAAAGCTTCAGGTATGTCACTTTAACGATCATCAGAAGAGTCACTCGGATAAAGAAGGGTATATTCACAATCTGGATCAAGAGGAACAATGAACTCATCGGCAGGAGCATTCGTCACGTCCGTAAAGTGTATTCGGAAGACATCGACAACTGCAAGCAATGCTCGGCTTTCCGACGGTGTTGTAAGGATTCTAACTTGACCTAGCGCGAACTCCCAAACGCATACGTACGTGCGCGTGCGTGGCGGCGGTCCGAAAAGTCTGTTGCCAGTAATCTCAAGACCTAGGGCAAATTGGCTAGGTATTCATGTATTTTTGATCACCTACCATCGATAACAAGTGTTTCCTTGAACCGCATCCGATTGCAGAAGAATTCATCTTCTGGACATGTCTTGGTGATACAGCCTTTGAGCTCGCCGACATTGAGCGACATGTCTGGAACAATATGATATATTTGTACGCGAAAATTACCATTGTTCTTACCCATGAAATAATCATGCAACCGGAGATCTAGTTGCAGTTCCGGGAATGCAAGATGAAATGAGGTGCCAACGTCTTTTGTGGTCAACACGCTCTCATGCTTCTCAAAGCCGGGTAAACTCGCAGGAAGTAGCAGAGACCCATTTTGAATCGTTAGAATCAATTCAACTTGAAGCATGTTTGTCTGTATTTCACTTGAGAGAGTGATCCAATCTCTGGTCAATGCTCACCTTTTCCGGCCGCCACTTCTTCTCGACAGGATCGCCCACCTCGCCCCTATTCCACTTCTCCAGATACTCTGTCAGTGTGCAAAAGTGGGTAAAGGAACCAAAGTAATTGTCACGGAGAACCATGCAATATCTGATTGCCCACCCCAGTGTCTTCATGGCGACATCACTGGCCTATACTCCAGTTCGTTGGCAATAAAGCAGGTCAAACAAGCGACGCACCGAAATAACGATCTTAAGTTGTTCGATGTTGTCCGGATGAACTTCCGCCCAGTAATAAAAAGTACCGTCTACACGGAATTTATTCGCATGTAGAATGCGATGCTCCTTGCCCTGGTTGTAAAGGAACTGAGTGTTCCATTTGGGCAGATATATGCAGCCGGTCAGGTCTGGGGCATCAACTGCGAAGGGGACGGTCGTTGCCTCTGGGAGATATTCATTCGCTGGGATCGTTGCAGTTGCCAAGAGCCGCGGAGCCCGTAGACTGACCATAGCTGACGGTGTGGTTCCTGAGAAAGAAGATAACGGAAAGCAACAAGTACTCACTATTTTCATCCTTGATCAAGGGCTTGTCGATGATATTCTGATCGTTGGCATACAAGTTCAAATCGAAATGGTACAGGAAGAGCTCCAGCGAGTAGATGGTTGGCACAAACCTGTGCCACTCCGCAGATTCCCCACTTGCCCAATCGCGGCAGAGGTCCGTGATCATATTGATATGATCCTTTAGAAGAAAGATGACTGGCTGACGCAGGGAGACGGAGTATGTCCATCGACGCTCTGCATTCCATCTAAGTGGGGTGGGAAGCGCCGCGGAAACCTATGCATTGTCAAATCGGAAGACACAAATATTCCACAGGGTCAACTCACACGACAAGATTCCGCTGTGATCACTTTGATATCATTCAGACTTGATGTAACCTCGACAGTGTCTAGATGCACTTCTAGCCGAGACTCATAACCATCCGGGCCTACGACCATAGGAATAAGAAAACTGATTGAAGAGCTATCTCCGGCGGAGACGTGGAGAGAGGCATGCTCTCGTCGAAACTTCGGGATATCTGCAACGCCATCCCATTGCCAGTTCTTTGATGCCTCACGGAATGGGAGATTCAGAGTCGTTTTGTCGCGCAATTCAATGAAAATCTTCATTGCAGTCCACGCTCGCTTGTCTCCCGGCTGAAGACGTTGGGACATCTCTAAGTCATGGAAGGCGGGAGGAAGAAAAGCTCGCTGAAGATGAGCCCTTCGACTAATGGTCAGAAAATAACGTAGTCCTAGAACAATGGACCTCACCGCTGTCGGTCCGCCCACGGACCATACCGCAGAGTACCATTGCGGATGACAAGGTCGATGCCCCACTCAGGAGGTAAATCACCATTTCCGATGTCATATGACTCCAGACCCATCCCTTTCGGCCCGTCAACTTCGGCAGGCACTTCGCCAACGACATCCGCGTAATAGGAAAGCTCCAATATTGGAGCTTCTATAATGCGACGCTCAATTGCATATTCGACTTTGGTAAAATCACCACCGGCGACGGTGCTTTCATCCAAACTCTTCTTGCCGGTCATGGACACTCTTTCTCGGAATGCACCGAATCCCAAGTGGTTGGAAGAAAACAGCGTGGAGTACAGCTTGAGTCTCCTCCACACTTTCAGGAATACCCCGGAGGATAAATAGTCAAGAGGAATGCGGTCGGCGTAACTACAGTGTGTCAGACGAAACCCACAAGAAATGGAGATAGTGGCTACTGACGCTGATCTTTCTGTTTGCGCTCGAATAGTATGGCCTAAGTTGGTCATTGATCCCTGGTAGTGCTTGTTATCCACGAGCCGGACCAGAGAATCCCGGAACCTGAAGTTCAAGAGTTGCTTATAGAGGTCGCACTTGGACCTCGCCTGTGTGCTGATCAGCAACAACAAACCGCGCGATACAATGAGGGAACTGGTATCATACCCGTACAATCCCAAATGTACCATCCGCCGTATGACATTCAGCAACCATGAGAGCGGGGGTAGACGAATTGCCGCAGACGATGGCTAACGTCGAGACCTGGATGGATATTGGCAAAAGGTCGGTGGGATCAAGATATGGCATTTGGCGCTTAATCCAATGTAAGGCAGCATGAATTGTCGGAGGCGCCTTAATATTAGTTAATGCGGTCGGAGGATAGAGAGCTGGTAGCGGTTGTCAAAACTCGGAGGCTGCAGGTGCAACAGTGAACTTGCCTTCCAAGCCAGATGTGCGTGAAAAGTAACGCCTAGGAATAGATCCTTCCGGCGCCGAGGGTCCTTGAGATTGCATCTGAGAAAGAATGCTATCATACGCCGTAGTTCTGTTGTACATGAACCACTCGACGCCCTCAGCAGAGACTTTGATGCGGCATGAAGGAAGTGAATGTGCACGATCAACTACAGGAATATTTCTCAGCTAATCTCGACGAACGGTTGGGTAGAGACAAGACGCACAGTCCCCTCCGCCGACATGAGCGTGGTTCAGGTCGTCCTCAGTTGCCGGAACGCGCAGCCAATACCTCCAGGAGATCTGCGCTTTCACAGTCTTTATAGTCTGATTACTCGAGTGATATAAAACATCCTTAAGGAGGATTCTGCCTGCGAGAACCGAAAAGTGGATGGATCCTAATGGGACTCGCAGTCTCAATGACCGTGAGCGTATCTGGACACCAATTGCTCACCAATTTGGATCCATATGCTGTCTCCGCCGTTGTTCCAGTATCTAAACCTGAGAAATAACCCAATGACAGCTGCAACGAGTCGGTTGAAGTAAAAAAGGTAGAGGACTGATGCTATGAGCACGCATATACAAGCGACCAAAAGGTAAACCCTGAGCATGGTTGGCCAACACGTGGTGAAGGTTAGGATTGAAGGATAGGAACGAGATTGAGGGGACGTGGAGCTTTAGTAGAGCTTCTGCATGCCCGCGTTGGTAACAGTTGTAGTAATAGAGATACTAATACAAGTAGCCTCGAGCGCGGCGACTACTAGTACTAATTCAGTTTGTCATGACTCCGATTTCTCATTCAAAACGACCACCATGCAGTCTGCAGCGAAACCAACCAGTCCTCTGAAACGCTTCGCTCTGCACTCCACCACGACTTGTTCGTCGCAAGCGACGGCATACGGAAAGTGTATTGTGGCCACATACACTGACGTTCGTAAAGATTCTTGCAAACAAGAATTCGAAAAATTTGGGCAGTGTTTGCGCCAAGCGGTATGTTTATGCAAGAACTGTATACTGTTTCCTTCAATGCTCACATAGCAAAGATGAAGCGCAACTGGTAGCAGAACCCCTCTACATTATGCCGTCAAAGCGACCAAGTCCGCGGAGGTTAGAGTAGATATGCTGAGTAGGGAGGGTACAACTGGAGATGCTACTCGACCTGGTCGAACCCGGACATGCCCCCAGGTATTCTCCCAACTATATCTTCTGAGCCTCTTGCATCGCTAGCAGCTTCTGTGGAGTCAGACTGGTCTGGCACGCGTCGTCTCACGATGGCCCTTGGAAGTATGGAAGGCGCTGGGGTGGTATTCGGCAGAGGGAGGGTGGTGAGATCATCACGGGGCGCGAATGAGTTAGGGTTTCGCAGGCGATTTATGATGTGACGAAAGCGAAGATCCATGATCACTGTGAGCGGGTGGAGGTATGCATATTTTCGGTCGTCGCCATCGATGCAGTCTATATCCAGGGAGGGTGTCGGAGGTGGGGGCGAAATGGGGGAGGATGGAATAGCACTAGATGTGGGGTCGGACAGGGATGACAGGTGGAGTGAGATCTCGAATGAAATGGTGGTGAGGAGTATCTGGAGACAAAGGATGAGGGTATCGAGTAATACAAGGTGTAGCTTGGATGGCAGATATCCTGTGCGATGTCAGGAGCTGATCCAGGTGTGAGTTAATATGCTTACCCATCCCGACAAAGTCAAGAATGATGGCCCTGCCGTCGGTTGCGCCATCTCGGACGTGCGACCAGAAGCTGGGTGCATTCGAGACGCAAATGAAGAGCAGCCAGACGCGCAAGGACAACTTGGGGTCGAGGTCGCGGGGTTTGTAGAAGATGTACTGGCTGCCGACTCGACACAAGAGGGGGAGCAAGGTGGGGGATAGGAAGAAGGAGAGTGTGTAGAGCTGGAATAGAAGGTGGTCGAGCTACGCAGTTAATATTTGCTATGAGCACATGTATACAGTAACGAGTCGGCCACGCACAGATTCAAGAACGTGCTGCCGTTGAACGTCATGGCGCTTGTGCATGTCATCTAGCCTGGCCAGCGAGTCCGTCGTCCGTCACGTTCAGCTCTTTCCGGTTGTCCTCCGCGTCGGCGGGCAATATAATGGCGATTCTCGCACAGGCTGAGCCAAGTCTGTTTGGCTCTGTTGGTCCAAGCACGACTATCATACCATGTAGTACTCAGTACACTTCACTCTGTCCGTAGGAATAAATACAGGGTGCTCGAAATCGTCAGCGGGAAAATTTTGGCGTAGGACGTGCACTGGCGAACACAGAACCCATGTACGTGCCATAGTCCATCAGCGCAAGGTGGGCACTGGTCGACACCTCCGTGCTGTGGACAGAGTGCTGCTCGTCCTCGCTATCCGGTGATCGTAGTTCGTTGCTTCTTGGGGTAGACTCGTATGGATTCGGTAATAAATCGGCGGGGTTAGCAACGTCCTCCTGCGCATGGGATGCCCCCGACGGCACGGCTCCTACCGGACGCGGGGGGAGTGCACGGATGCGACGAAGAGAGGTCCCGTCTGACAAGGAATTCGGTGGTGATGATGGTGGTGAGGTGGGTACTAGAGCGGGAGGGGCATCCCAGTCATGCATCAACACTGGCATATACGTCTGTGTTCCGAGGCCGAGGACAGGATCCCCGAGGTCCCACGGATCGCTGTCTTCTTGCTCACGGAGTAACTCGATGTTATCACTGGCTTGGCGCGTGTGCTTGCTCAGTGTTTCAGGCTGGGAGAGGGCATGAAAGTAACCTAGTCGTCGTGATCGGTCGTCTCGTTTCTGCATGCGCAGACGGTATACGTATCGGGTTGCAATCAGTACTCCATCTGGGAAGAAGACATATCAGACGCTGGAGGAGCCGCGGTAGAGAACGCTCGTACATAATTCCAACAAGAGCAGTGCTGCCACGATCGCGGTGAACACATATGTCGAGACGCCCATGAGCTTTGCGCAACTCGACTCCACCGACGTGTTCACAAAGACATCTGCGCAGTAATCGACAAGCTGCTGGCGATTGCTCGCGCGGACGGACACGAGGAAATATATGCCGACGGCCAAATTGAGGATGAAATGAATGTAGAGGAAATAAGTGTAGATCTGGACAAACAATTGCTTGCGAGCGACGACACCGATGAACCTGTGAGGGGGAGTTGGACCCTGGCACGAGACACGGGGAACCCATACCCAATGGTAGACGCCAAAAAGAGGAGCGTCTCAACGACTGCGGTCACAATGAAGGTAGTGCGTTCCTTGCCAGACAGTTGGTAGGAATCTGTGCGAGACGTGAAGACTAGACTGATAGACTGTGTGGGCGGCGTACGGGATATCTCGAACCATATAATGACCGAGATTGCTCCGGACAGAAGGGAAGTTAGCATGGACAAGAGCAGGAATCCGGCGCGGACGGGAATGCAGCAACAGAAGGAGTCGGAGCGGAGGAGCCATGCTTTGAGGTCGAGGGGCATGTTGCCAGAGGCCCGGTGGGCGTGAGGGGACGTGCGGTTCGTGGCGTGGTTCTGATATGAGGTTAGCCGTATATTCGTAGTACAGCCCCAAACTTGAGGGAATCAGGATTGAAAGTTCGCCGATCGCTATGGCGATCCACCCAGGCTATGAAACCCGTCGCGCATCGCCCTGCACGACGTCGCGGCTCGGTCTGAGACCCGCCCTATGGCTTGCCGGAGTTTCAATAAGCGTTGGTAGTACACTTTGTTACTACCAGTGCCAGCGTGCCTCAGTGTGGCACATAGCATGGGCATCAGCATGCTCGACGACCCGCCCATGGACGTGGACGGCGACGGGACCGCCAACGGGCCTGGCCCTCCACCAAGCAGGCCTCGTGCCCTGTCTGAACCTCTGGGGCCCAGTCCATTCACGGTCGGTTATGTCTATTCCGCGGAGATGCTCCTCCACACGTCTCTACACGGCCATCCGGAGCAACCTGGCCGCATCTCAAGAATCTATGAAGCCTTCCAGGGCGCCAACTTGATATCGAAAATGAAACAAATTCCTATTCGCTCGGTCAAGCGCAACGAGGCAATCCTCGTACACACCGAGGAGCATTGGGATAAGGTCCTCGCCATCCAAAGTGAGTCCAAGAAAGCGCCAGGTCTATGATTCTCTTCGTCCTTCCGATGCTGACAACGCGTGCCACTTCGTTCCTCCAGCGATGACTGCGCAAGACATTACTGACTCGTCCAGTTACTACGAATCGCTATCCCTCTATGTGATGAACGGTACCACGCGCGCCGCCAGGTTGAGCTGCGGTGGCGTCGTGGAGGCGTGTCTGAAGGTAGCTGAAGGTCACCTTAAAAAGACCTTTGCAATCGTGCGGCCGCCGGGGCACCATGCTGAACCCGATGAGCACATGGGCTTTTGCTTCTTCAACAATGTCGCTATTGCCGCAAGAGTCGTTCAGCTGTGTACTCCAATCAAACGCATATTAATACTAGACTGGTAGGTCAATGACTTACATACTATGTGTCACTTTCTTGACGCTCATTATCTGCCGTAGGGATGTACACCATGGTAAATCGATCCTTCGAATTTGGCTCAAATCGACTTACTTTGCCAAGGAAACGGAACCCAGCGCGCCTTCAATGATGACCCAAGTGTGTTGTACATTTCGCTACATCGCTACGAGCGCGGTCAATTTTACCCATGCGGCCCTTTCGGTGGCTTAGAATCTTGTGGAGAGGGACGAGGCCTTGGCTAGTATGTATGACAGCTAGAGCCATGAATCCCTCTGACAGATGCTAGTTCTGTCAACATCCCCTGGCCTACGAGCGGAATGACCGACGCTGATTATATCCATGCTTTCCAGCAAATCGTTATGCCAATTGCATTAGAGTTCGCTCCAGAGTTGGTGATCAGTATGTTTCGGGTAATCATATTTACTTGTCACAATCATAACCCGCACAGTTTCGGCTGGGTTTGATGCAGCAGATGGTGATGATTTAGGCGAATGTCACGTAACGCCCGGTGGGTATGCGCACATGACCCATATGCTCGCAAGTCTGGCTGGCGGTAAGCTGGTGGTCGCTCTGGAGGTGCGTCAGTAGCCGACATTCCTGTGTGCCCTTCTGATAACATTGACTGTGCTTCATCACAAGGGTGGTTATAATCTTGACTCCTTGTCAAATTCTGCGCTGGCAGTTGCGCGTATTTTGCTAGGGGATGCTCCAACTGAACTTCCTCCAATGATGGCTACCGAAGCCGGTACAGAAACTGTCTGGCAAGTAGCACTCGAACAGAGCAAATACTGGAAGAGCATCAATCCCAAAGCTTGTGAACCTCGCGAAGGCAAGTACACTTTGTTCTCGAGGTTCAATTTTGTTACCTTGTGTGCAGAATTGGACGATATCACATTTTCAATACCGGAGATCCTCAAGGGGCACAGGCAACATTTTCTATATTCGCAGTACCAGATGTTACAGGTACCATTAATGCCCGCATACGAAGAACGCTATGGGTCACAAGTGATGTGCACGTGAGTAATTTTCCAGATTGAAATGGCCTTCCGCACAGTGACCTTTTTCAAGAGATAATTTTCTTGAGAACAAAACGGTCGTGCTGTTTGTCCATGAATTGTTTGTATACTTTGTCTTCTCCTGCTGGATACCGTTAAGTCCTGCTATCAGTGGAAACCTTCGCGTGGAGCTAGATGGGAGTCCCATGTGTGATGTAAACATGGAACATTCGTACCTTGTAACATTGTCCATTTTGCCGCCTCCACTGCAACTAATTCCTTTAAGATCGATTTTTCCAAAGAGCTCATTGCTTGGGTGAAGAGCGAAAATTATGCGCTCGTTGATGTCAATATGTTTCCCAGACCGTTTGCCGTATCAGCACTGCCTACGTCACTGGTACGACTTACAAAATGGTACTTGGCAAGGCTGAATCAAGAGCTGAATTTGGCATTCGCAGAGACCAAAAGCAGCGGAAAACCCGGCCAGAGAGCTCTTAACATATGTCTGGGATAACTACATCCAGTGAGCAGAATAAATAGCCTGTCAAATCTATTTGACTGATGTTTCCGCGTGTTTTGAAGGTTATCGTGTGCGACGCACATTGTCCTAATTGGTCATGGTTCGGGCTGTCAATCTTTGATGGACATGATCAGCATCAGACGTAGGTCGAGCGGCGATTGAACCTCAGAGTTACACTAACGATAAATAATAGGTGCTAATATGATCAAATACGTAGACCTAGTAGTCCAAGTCGTTGGACTTGGGAAGATACCTTTGATACCCAAGGACTCAGAAAGTCTCCGACTGTGGTATTCACAAGTATTTTTCCCTCTCCTTTGAGGTCTAATTGATGTTGATAAACTGTAAGAAATCCCTCGTCGTTCTACATCCTCAACATCAGGCACTTGCTCCTGATGGCAAGCTTTTGAAACGACAAGGACAAGTTGTCCAAATCGGTAATTAACATTTGCCTCCCGCATCAGACCGCTTTGCTAACGATCTCCAACTTTTCAGATGAGATCAAGCCAATCAAGACCATGATGAAAGCCCTTCCACTCATACGCGCCCAGGTACAACAACTAGTCGAACCTAAAACCTAATGTATCACGCCTTGGTTGTCATCTGTTTTCGTCATGCTAGTCGTTCTGTATTTCCGCTTCTTTTTCCACAGGATATGTGCTCAAAACCACTCCACGGAGTGCTTGCGTGGAGAGATAATTGCTACGACTTGGGCTTCCAGATCGAGAATAGAACCTCCGAGGGTGACGACCAAATCTCCCGATGAAGAGGTAGTGGGTTCTATCCCGAGAAGTTCCTCCAAGTTAGTCGATGCAAGTGCAATTGCCTCCGATCTGGAGATTCGGTTGTCACTTTCAAGTGCAGCCTAGCGGGGAGATAAGCCACAAACGACATCAAGAGGGACAAAACTAACCCATGCAGCATCCAAGCGGATGTTGCGAGCTGCCCAACTTCCATGAATACCGATGCCAACCTTGACACCATGTGCAAGCAACGTGGTAATTGTGGTGTCTCTGGTCAATGGCGGACCCGGAAGTCTGGATGACATTTCGTGAATGTGACGGGATCAGAGATAATCTGAGGCTTACATTCTTCTCCCCTCCCATGTCGATGGGAACGACCTAGATGGTGTCACGATGACCCCCACGTTTGCCTCGCTGAGTTCCTTGGCCAGGATGTGGGCTTCCGCGGCACCATCTAGCGTCAGCTTGAGGTGAACGTTTCTAGTCGCCTCAACATGCTTCTTAAGCCTGATCAGCGATGCGATGATATCGGCATTACGCACGCCCACGACCAGCGGAATTTCGCCCTTCAGATTGCGTCAACAAGAAGAAATCAAGTCGAGTCCATATTTACCTTGGCAACGCGGTCAAACGGACTTCCGCTGGGGGGATTAAGCAGCAACTTGCGCAAGGCGACGACCTGGCTGCCCACGCTAGGCGTACTCCCGTGGGGAGAACGGGCTGACGCGTAACCAATCTGGACGTGCAGGGCAACGACCTCCTGAAGTACAGCGCCTTCCTGTAACGCATGTGCTGCACCCGTCGAAAACGCTGTGCTCAGGCCGGCGATGAATCCCTTGGATCTAGGGGCCGTGATCGCCGACGTTACACCCGCACGATACGCGAGCCTATGGTTCGTGAACGTTTAAGGCTCAGCGGAAGCATTGAACACAGCACAATAAACAACTAACAGGGTATCGCGGCCTGCAAAATGCAAACCATCGAGGGCCACCATCGTCTCATTCCCTGCCAAAATACCAGGGATTTTGCTCGTCAAAGGATCGAACACTTCACCATCTTGGGTGGATTTTTCGTGTTTTATCTCAACGACCCCCAACCGTGACCCATAGCATATTAGGCCAGGACTGAAAAGGGAACAAATTTTAGGCCAATGCTGAGGTTAGCAAACAAGGTAAACTCACGAGATCGAGCCGCCAAACAGATCGAAAAATTCAGGATCCGACTCTAATGCGCTGATGGGTTCACTGAGGCAAGTTTTCTGTGATCCAAAGCAGGTGATCTCTCCGTTTTTCACAACGACTACTCCTGCTTCACCATCACGAGGGCTAAATACCTCCCGGATGCTCGGCCAGCTCCTTTCATAGACACTGCTAACGTTCGTAAACACAATGGTATCAGCCGACGACCGGCTCGGCGTTAGAGGGGGAAGGCCGTCATATTCGATGGCAGCCTTTGCTTCTTTATCGAAATTGGGATGAGTCGGAGAGGATTGCAATGAAACGGGTTTCTCCGAAACGTGCGGGTGTTCAATCTGAGGAATGCCATCAATCCAAACTTGTCTGGGTGTCACACCCAGTACCAATGGGTGGCTATCCCATATGACGAGGTCTACAGACAGCAATTAGGACAAGCTCTGGCCGAGTTGATGACCCATTACTTACCTGCATCATATCCTGAACGAAGGATAGCTCGTTAGCGAGTTGCGCTTGAGCTGATTCGACACACTCACCCTCCCGAATGAAACCTATACGGTGGTCTAGGCCAAGAATTTTGGCAGGGGTAGACGTTACCGAAGAAAGCGCGAGATTGGCCGAGAGGCCATAGTGGTGAGCTTGCTGGGCTTCAAAAAGTACGTATCGAGAGTTTATAACTGGATGATCGGACTGAAAAAATGTAAAATCAGGTGAGGGAAGCATAATGTCGGTGTCGGAGGACCTTCATCACAACGTCTATGCCATTTTCGGCCAAGATGCGAGGAGCAAATTCGGAGGCTCGGTAAGATTCCCTTTTAACCCTACCGCTCGTAGCAAACAGAGCAACAGCTGGGGTGTTGTCTGGACCCAGTTGTATCAGCGGATTAACGGAAACGAAGAAACCATACTGTAGGCTTGTTTGAGTAACCCGGGAACTAGGTAGGTCTCGCTTGCATGATGAAAGGCTGCTACCGGGAATTCAAACTCGTTTGTAAGCTAGGATGCAAATGCAACAATCAATATTAGACAGTGGGACGTCAACTGTACACACGCGAACAAAGTTGTCAAGATCAACTGCTTCATAGCAGTGCGTATGAACCTAGAAGCGTGAGGGATCAGCAAGAGATGTCAGCCATAAACCTTACTTAGTGACGAATACCTTGACGCGACCTCGAAGGACGTCCACAAGAGCCTCCCAGTGAAGGTCCTCAGGGAAATCACCAAGACCATCCCATTTACCGGCCAAGGCTTTTGAGCAGTAAACATCTTGAGTCTCTTTGATCTTGCGTGCAGCATCATAACTGGCGAACTGTGAGCTAGATCACTTCAAATCATTTCCACGCCGCTTACGCTTCGCGGAATGCCCAGTTTGTGTCCATGCGACCATAGTCATATGCATTGCCTGTAAGTTTGTCATGAATCAAACTTTCCGTTGCGCTTGGTATGGATGCGTACGAAGATTTTCTCCTAGATATTTCATGTCAGTTCATCATAAAAGCACGTAACTATCATCGTGGGAATTCGTACCACATGTCTGCCTGTAGTCAAACGGTGAGCGGAGATACGGAATATGTGAAAATATCCTACTTCATCTGCCTCCAGCGCGGTGGCAATGTGGGGTCGACCCGAGTACCATTGATGGTGTAAGGCGGCTCAAGCAGCATGGAGGAGGTAGAGCGCTCTTCAGTAGGGCGGAGTTTAATGACAAATGCTTGTCCCGCTGTGGCCGGTGTCAGTACATACGTCTTATTCGTCGGCAGAAAGTATGAACCAATTGCATTAGTAGACCCGGGTAAAACGAATGCAGTGCTCACACCACCGGATATAGCAAGCCGGTACGCATCGTCATGTGTGTTGAGCCCGTCCAAACTTCGGAGCCACGGTGCAATTGGCACTAGAAATCAAAGCTTAGTTCCAACGGACGTAGACAAAGAAAATGGCAAAACCTTTCCGTGAATTAGTGTCTATTGCTCGCTCGAGCTCTGGCACGCTCGCAACCCCGAGATGAGTATGCATATCGATAATCCTTGAACACAAAGGCATTAAAGACGTAACTTTACTGAGGGCCAGAAGGGGCTTACCCTGGCGTTACCCAGCTGCCACCCACATCGACTGTAACGAAATCTCCATACACTTCCAAGTTTTCTTCAGAAGCATCCCCCACAAACTTTATTATACCCTTATCCAGCAAGATGTCCACCTCGTGAATATTATATTGAGAGGGATTTCCGGTCCACACTGACGCGTTTCTCAGCAAGGTGGCTCGAGTACCGTCGACAAAACGGTCAGATTGTGTCCTGTCCAGGAAAGCGGTGGGTGGTTCGGGTTTCACGTGGAGCAAGCGGCACTTGAGGAGCGCTCTTTCGGCATGGGCAGGTAATTCGACATGATGGGTGGACAGGAGCGTGTAGTGAGACACGGACCACAGTCCGACCACAGCAGCAAAAACGCAGAAAGCGACACCATGCAGCAACCAATCCCTGCGGACTTGTGGCCTTTCCCCGAGCCGAATGTAGGTTGGAGTTTCGTCCATGATGGGGGAGGAAGAAATACAGCTGGACAAACGAAGAGTGGTCCGTCAGTAACCACCGGTGTTATTTACGTTTTCGTCGAGTCTCTGGAAGTGGCTGGTCTCGGAAAGTGTTCGGTTCCTGGTGAATTAGTACATAGTATAAGTTGCATTCAAAATATGATCATTTAAGAAAATTGAAATGATATATGAAGGGTAAGCCCATATCGTGCATAGGCTCCGCAAACCTTCCAATGACGGAATGTTAATGGTACTGTCAACGTGTCCCCGAATGCCACAATTACTGGAGGACTAAGTTGAAATTTCACTGTAAATGGGCTAAGCCTCATCACTGTGATAGTGGGAGCTGTCAGAGCCTGAGTGAGTACCGTGTGGCGGGCGGCATCAGTGAAACATCACCCGAGCAGATTATCTAGTAATAGTTAGACTTCACGACAAACTACAAATAAATGTAAATACTACTACAGTAGAGTACGGCATATTGCATTGGCTGATAATGCATAACCGCCATATTGCATAGCTTTTTGAGGGAACCGAGTCGGGGCCAGCCAAAATGTGGAGATTTTTGGATAATGCATATTGCATAGGATTGGGATCCGATTATGCATTATGACGGGCTCTCGAGGGCAGGCAAGACTCGAATGAAGCTTCTCAAAATGTGTCATCTTGAAGTTTTCACTTGGATCTGACAACTCTCCCACCGCTGTCATCACAATGGTCGCCGGCGATGCAAAGCGGAAGCCAGATAAGCAAATTGATCATCCATCAGCAAAACGGCAGAAGTGTACTGACACATCTACATCAAATGCCTTACTGCAGCGCCAGCACCTTACTCTGGCTGACTGGCTTTCGGTGTATTCATATGTTGATTTGCATCCAGACACTCCCCAGAGTGACATTGTGGAACACTTGCAAACACAGCATGAAGGTGCTCTCAATTTTTCTCAGTCGACATTATCGCGTAAAATGCAAGAATGTCCCGCCGTGCGTTTCAAGAAGCGAGGCAATGGCCATGTGCGAGCAGCTGGAAAAGGCGTTCATAGAGTATGGTGAGAGCAAGGATTGGGGCCTGATTAAGCAACTGTGTCGTGCACGCGGGCGCATGAGAAGGCAGGAAACCAACAACGCAAAGCAGACGACGCTCGATAGGTACTTTGTGGCTCGTAGTAGGGCTAGCGGTGATCGCGTAGAAACCCTGTCTTGGTGATGCGACTGCATCACCTGACGTGACAGCCATGTCACAAAATGTCACACTATACCGTCTTGCATAACCGTGATAATGCATAGGTTTTTGGCGGAACCGACTCTATGCAATATGCCGTATTCTACTGTACCACTACTACTATACCACAGGCTCGTGGTCTGTACACCGCTTATGTTAGCATAATATCGCTAGTATGTACTAGCCTGCTAGGTAGCCTCAGCCAGTCTCAGGCCGATACCAAGGAAAACAAGGTCTACTCGGAGGCGGATTTAGTTCCACAGACGCATTCGGGATACCACTTTCTGACCACTGGCGGCCCATTTCTGTCGAGCTTCGTGCCTTTCGAACTCGAGCTTTAGTAACTATCAGTGAACTCGACCCAAGTTGAAGTTGCCAGCTTACCACTGGTGGCAGCCAGGTTATGCTATTTGAACCACAAGGTGCGTACAGTATCAAGTAACAGAATATGAAAACGTGTCTCGCAAACCTATGTATGATTAACCGGGATCCTGACGAAAATCGTCGCTTAAGAGCGCTTTAACGTAGTTTGTAAGGTAATAGCAGGAGCATAGAATTTAACCTCCAAGAAACAATGCTAACGACGAAGTTAAAACACGAGAAAAAAAAAGGAAATGCATGAAAAAGGCGGCTCATGTACGTTGTGGCGAGAAGTAGGCCATGAGCGTAGGCATCCGTCGCGATGGGCGAGCGGCTATGCATGCCATTCGATCATAGCAGATACGCATTGTCAAACGCTGAATCGCTGCTTTGGTTCGCGATCGATCGAGACGAGCAGCGCGGGTGTCGACTGAAAAACTGGTGTCACTAACATCTTGCTTGGAGCAAAAGGTACACGCTTACCTATTCTACTCTGCAGGACCTCAAGAGCAACGCGAAGGTAGTCTAATGGAGATGCCGGGTGTTTCTTTGACTTGGTTGGGCTTCCTGGCGTGGACGGAGTACTCATAAACTTTATGTGGGCATGTTCTTCTTCAACGTAGGGTGCAATGTCATTCAATGCCACCGAGAGGATATAAACGTAATGGCGAAGCTCTTCGTAATCCATCGTTTCATCTGTGACATCAAATGGCTCCCCTGATCCAGCCTCAGGGGAAAGCAGCATTACGAGTGGTTCCAGCGCAGGTACCTGGTCCTATATGATAGTCTTAGCCGTCGCATATGAGGCTAGCAGAAAACGTACATTTGGGGTAATGGGCGTAGGGACGAGGAAACAGTATGCCAGGCGCCGTGCGATACCCCGTGTGCGGTCAGTGCCACTGGCAAGAAACGATACAAGTAGAGCCTTGTTGCTAGCTGCCAGAGATTTTCCGAAAGTGAGGAGTTTCTCATGAATATCGTGCAGCTAAAATGGATTCAGCGTTCTTGTACAACAGCGAGTCAGAACCGCAGTGTCACGTACAAGGTTGTTCGTGGTGCTATAATTGCAAACAGTATCCATGGTAACGTTCAGCTGTGTACGCAGCTCACTCGGAGTCAATGTTAATGGATCAAGTCCCATAATAGCAAGAATCAACACTATATCCGGCACGTCATCCGAGGATAAAGCACCAGCGCTGGAAAGGCTGATAAGCAACGAAGTCATTAGAACTAGCACAAAGTCTACTGACAAGGCTGCCGCCTTCAGTATTGCAAGGAACCTTTTGATAGCTTCGGTGAGTGTTTCATGGTAGATGTAGTTCTTCTGAGCAAGCTCTGGAGACATCCCGAACCCCTGGAGCATAGAGGGATCTGCACCTAACCGTGCCAACGAATGCAATACAGTAGCAAGAGGCATTTGGAGTTGGTGAGGGCGTGACCCCCACAAGTCACGGAGAGCGCCACAAACAGCATCCGACACATCAGAAGATGCAAACAAAGCTTCCGAAGCGTGAGGATCATGAAACTATATGACCGTAATCACTTACCAATAGCAAGCAACTGGGAGATGTTTGATAGCATGATATCCCTGGGAACGACGGCAAGTGCTCCATTGCTAATAATTAACCCCGCCAAAGAAGTGTCTGAGTTGATGAGTATCATCATTTTGTAACGAGATTCAGCGTTCAAAGAACACATACAGCCATTTCTCATAGATTCATCTATATGAGTCAGGATGGGGTGACCTGATAAGGGCGGGATTGATATAGAATCAACCATCATATCCTCGTCGGAGGATCGTGTCCACAGAAAAGTGTTCGGGGCTTCCTGGTCCATGCTTTGTGCCTTCTGTTTCCCCCCACTATTATTATTGTCAGCCAGTATCTTATTGATGGCACCTAACATCTTGGACTCGCGATCTCCGATGGCCGAGTCTTCCAGGCCACTGGGACCAACAGGGCTGCTCGACTTGCGATATTCACGCACAGCTTTCCATGCCGCTTCCTCATCCGCAAGGCGTAACTGATTCATGGTACCAAGACCATCATCGGAGCCGCCCGATTCCTCCCGCCAAGAACCTTGCCTAGCGGTGGTTTCTTCGGCAAGACGAAGGCTAGCTCCACGTTTGATTTCCAACTCTTTCTCACGCAAAAGAGCATGCACAGGGTTCACCGCTTTCAGCTTCTTGCCATTTGAAGCAGATCTTGTTGGGCCAGCTGAAGTCGAAGATGTTACAAGGGTTGGATGGATGGCCGAAGCAGACTTTGGTATTCTGGCCGACATTCGTGTCCGCGGCGGTGACGGCGAGACACAACCCCGAATTTTACGACTGCGAAGACCAATCGCTGTATCGTTGAATGTTGAGGGTACACTTGACAATGGAGAAGAAAACACGCTAATGTCGGTCCTAGGCACAGGGAATGCACATCTGGATCCAGGCTTATTCAAGATGCAATGATGGTAGGGAAACTCTTACGTCTTCTTTCCTCTTCCAATGAGAGGGAGATCATCAACGATATCTTCGTCGTCACTGTCATCGAGCTCACGAAGCGAGAGGACCTGTTCGTCATCACTGGATTGGGTGGCTGCGAATGCCTTTGCTTTGATTTCTGCAATAAGCCTGGCTGTTTTGGTCTCCGGATCGATCGGTTCTGGGGTGCGGGGAAGGGGAGGAAGGTCGTTTGTATCGGGCGAAGCGCTACTTGCGGATGCTGTGAGGGAGTCATGGATAGGAGAAAATGGAGCCGGGTCTACAACCATCGTATCCATATTGACACGCAACACGACGGAATCGCAGGAATGGAACGTCTTCGATCTCCAATTCTGGACGCCTTCTACAACCGTTTTCACGTTGCGTGGAACTGAGTCGGGTAGAACGAGTTCCTCCTCGTCGGATTGACTGCTATAAACGATCTCCTTGCTGGAGCTCGAAGGAGACATCATGATGGTGCTGTCCTGCGACTGTATCGGAGCCGAGAACTGAGGTAAAGAACTGTGAGAAGGGGACCGTGAACTGACGTAGACGGCGTCCGGCCCGCATGCACAGGACTCAGAGATTTTCCCAGGCTTCCTCAGCGATTTCAGCTTGGACGGAGGGAAGAGGGGTGCGCTGTAGTGGTCATTATCAGGCGAACGGGCACGCTTGCGCGTCGTCATCGTCGAAGCGCTGCGCGTTTGTGGAGGGGCGCCTGGTCGGAATGAACAAATAGGCAAAGCGCAAGGACAAACGCGTGCTTACTGGGCCTCGTGGCCATCTCACGATCAATAATAGCCTTCGAGCCTCGTGTCGCTGGTTTCTTCCGCGTCGAGGATATCTTTGCGGTTGTCATCGTTGCGGGGTTACACGTCGTCGCTGCCGCCGGTACCGACATAGACGACGCCTGACTGAAAAAATCAGTTAACTTTCTTTTCTTGGCCACTGGGGCGTGTTTCGCAGGCATTTTCGGTGCTGTGCAGTCCGTCTCGACGGCGTCGAGGTGAGCGCGCGCGACACGCTCCTAGCGACGCGTGATGTGACAGCACGCGTGTCGGAGATTGAACTGACTTACCAGTTAGGTAGGTTTGCTCCACGGATTTCGACCACCGATATTTACGGAGGTGGAGATGTCAAAACAGGCTGAGTTCCTAGTACAGTTGTGGACAACCAAAGTCAACAAAAATACTGACCGAATTTTAGAACCGTGATACATTGTTTCTGCTGTCTAAAAACATATAACCATCATATATTAGGTCCCCTCTAATAAGTTGTATGAACCATTTTTTGAGTTTCATCAATTTAGGATTTTTGTCTCAAAAATTTGGTGCACCCTAAAAAGAAAATAGCGGAAAATGTGGGAAAATGTGGAAATGATACCTTTTGCTAAGATGGTTATGATTCTGCAAAGATATTTGATGTTGGAGCTGACAGAAAATGCCCTAAAAATTTATCAATGTGGGTCAATGTGGCAATGATTCCTGCCTGCAGGTCCCACACCAAACAGTCTAAGCAATTCCAGGATATCCCAAGAAGAAAGCAAAGAACATCTCTAGGCTACAAAATCAGCACTCACCCATGCTCTTGATTTCTGAATGTGACCACCCAATCACTTTGGATCCTCAAATTCACCCTGGGGCCAAGTTGCCAAATCTGTAACCACCACCAGCTCTTTGAGCCAATTCAGACTTGACTCTGAAAATCTTGGACTCAGATGACCACATCATCTGTGTAGGTGGCTCTGCATCAGGAAAAACTGACCTTACTCTGATAGATAGTATAGTATTATATAGTACTACTACAGCTTCAATTTAGTTGATTTTGCTTAAGCATGTATTTCCTGATGCAATTTTGGTCGTCGGCAGACCCGAGCTTGCATGACTAAAAATGGATAGTGGCGAAACTCCATAGTGGCGGTGTAGTCCCTTCTTGTTTCCAACTTGTCCGTCAGCTTCGAATCGAGCTACAGACCATACTTCCTGGCCCACAGAGCTGGGAGTTCTCCCCTCTTTTTTTACCCTCATCATGCTCCCGCTGGCGCATCAACCATGGTCCTCTGCCCTTACCATGTTCTCTCTCTCGCATTTCGCGTTCGCCTCGCTGCCCCTTGTCGACTTTGACCGTATGGGCCAAGTCGCCATCACTGGTGCATTTGCTGGTCTGAACCTCCTCGACAACTTTACCGCTACCTCATTCGATCCTTCTGCGTCTTCACTCCTGTCCCGCACGCCCCAGGGGGCACTCACCTCCATTGCCAGTACAAATTCCGGTGGTTCAATTTCCTCCGCATGTGCTATGAACGATGTTTATTATGTTGCTGGCTCCTTCCACTCCATTGCCAATACCACCAGTAGCTACGTGGTTTCTTATTCGCCTTCTTCAGATGCCTTCTCGGGCCTTGGCTCCGGCGGCCCGGATGGTCCCATTGACGCTGTATACTGTGATTCGTCCAACGACAACTTGTGGGTTAGTGGCCAGTTCTCATCACCTAGCCCTTCGGTTGCAGTTTGGAACTCCAAGTCAAACTCATGGTCCGCACCTCCGTTCAAAGGTCTAAATGGCCGAGTTATGTCCATTACTTCCAACTCCTCGGATACCAGCCTTTTCTTCACCGGCGCGTTCTCCACGTCGTTCAGTGGCAGTGCGCCTCATAATAACAACAATCCCAATGTCCCATTCTCTCAAGGCGCATCGCCGTTTTCGTCGTCCCTCGTTCCAATACCCCTTCAAGCTGCAGAGATTGTAGCCGCTCCGTCTTCTAGCAGCCCGCAGTACAGCAGTATCCAGTCAATCCTCTGTCCTGCAGGCCCTGATGGACCAGGAAACTCGTGGCTTGCCGCAGATGGGAACACGGCAGTCATTACGATCCGCATGTTCGCCGCAATGAACGCATACGGTGTTCGCATTGGGAACACGTTCCAGAATGGTGATGGCACGACAGCCTTTAGGTACGTTTGAAATTTACTACATTGTTTCAAACGGTTTTGAGGGGAGCCATTTAGTGTTATATCAATTCCGGACAATACCGTGCAAACGCTCACCTACGTAGACCCGTCCAGCGGCCAAAACTTGACGTGTATAAATAGCTGTCCGTTGTCCACCGACTCCTCGATCCCTTACCAGGATTTCCTCTTTGCGAATCCCGTGCCCTTGACCGGTGTGCAAATCACTCTATCTGAATGGCAAGGTACGGCCCCTGGCCTGCACCTGTTGCAGCTTCTCTCTTCGGGCGCGTTCGCATCCGCCATCGGCAGTCAGAATACTCAATCTTGCTTTTCCCCCAACCCATCCAATGTTTCAATGACCGGGACATGGACGCCCAAGAATGCGGACACGAATATTCCTGCCACGCTTCAGACTGTCCTTGTGTCTATGGTGGCCGGTAACACGCCCTCCTCGGAAGCTCCTACATTCACCTGGAAGCCATATGTCTCAGCCTCTGGAGAATACGTTGTAAACATGATTATACCCGGTTGCGACGACTTCCAGGACTGCTCCCTCCGAACATCCGTTCAGGTCACAGTGTTCCCTGGCGATGGCTCGCAGCCGTTTGTGTCCACGGTCTCGCAGTTGGTGCACAACGACGCAGTAGTACCCATCTACAGTGGGCCGATTGTCCCTTCGTCTTCCTCTTTTGTGACGACAGTGACGATGTCCCTGTCTGAGCAATCCAGTAGAGACGGCCAATACGAACTCGTTGCTGGAAATGTCGAGCTGGTCTTGACCTCTGCGAACATCTCGTCAACCAGCTCGTCCGGAAATGGTTCTAGCCTCGGCTCTCAGCAGGGCTTTGGGTTCTTTGAGTGGCCGTTGAACTCGAAGACCTCCATTGACGCGACCGCGATCATATCTAACAGTAGCGAGACATACACCGACAGCATTGGGATTGATCTTTACAATGTCCTTGGCGCTACAAACCCGAAGTCCACGTACATCGCCACCGCGGTCCAACATCCCTCCGGGGCTATCTTTCTTGGTGGCAGCTTCACGATATCCACTGGCTCCTTGAACGGTACTTCAAACATTGTCGGGTTCAAACAGGGTAGTCTGTTTGCGCTCGCGAACAACGGTCTCGATGGTCCTGTGAACACCCTCGCACTGTACGAAAACGAGCTATTCATTGGCGGTACCTTCTCCGACACACAGACACCTTCGACACAAGGGAAGCTGGTCGGAGTCGCTATGTACAATGTTGAGACCAACTCGTGGAGCACGCTCGGAAATGGAGTCAACGGACCTGTGGACAGCCTCGCCATAGCCGGCACGACCGTCCAGGTCGCCGGCAACTTCACCGAGACGTTGACAGCAATTGGTTCGAGTCACGTCGGCGGTTTCGCTACCTGGGATATCACTAGTTCGTCGTGGATCAACAGCGGCGGCTTCGTCCATGGGAACTTTACTTTCGTCAGCAGCGGCACATCTTCGAGCGGCAAGGCCACCACGCAGCTTCTCGCTGGAGCCGTCCAGAGCATGGCAACGTATGGTGCCAGCGGGATGGTCATGCTGTCGAACGGCGGTAGTGACGATCCAACGGTGACACCTCTAGGTATCCAGCTCGGTGCTCCTGCAAATACCACCGTTTCGCCCTCTGTCTCGCGGAAGCGGTATAATCACATCAGACGCGCTCCCGCTGCATGGTTGTCCCGCATGAAGGTGCCTACCTTGTTCAAGAAGCAGACGTCGACTTCATCGTCGACACTGCCCCCGTTGCCCCCCACGCCTGCGCCTGCGATCTTTGCCGGGGCATTTTGGATGAACAGCTCTTCGTCCCACGAAGTCGCTATACTCGGTGGCAACTTTTCGTTCGCCGTATCGCCCTCTGCCAGTTCCCAAGGCGTCGCCCTCTATGACACCGTTACGTCCACAGCCACCGCTCTCGCCGGGGGCCAGCTGTTTGGAGTGGTGCGTGCGCTGCACGTGGATTCGCAGTCGCATCTTTATGTCGGCGGTGAATTCAACCTGACGAGCGCGAACGCGAACGGCTTCGCTATCTACGACCTGGTTGGCCAACAGTGGCTGACGAGCATGGTGCAGCCCATCCAAGCGAGTGCGGGGACCTCTGTCATTGTGCGCTCCGTCACTACGACGTCTTACAAGCCCAATACAATCATCGTCGCCGGTTCGTTTGCCCAGGCGGGCACGACCGCATGCCAGAGCATTTGTCTTTTTGATACCTCGCTGAACCAGTGGAGCGCATTGGGCTCTGGCTTCCAGGGTGACGTTTCGTCGGTCTCGTTTGCAGGGGTATGTATGTATGCTCTTTCAAGCTTCCCGCCGTTGACGTGGTTTGTTTGCAGAACAACCAAGAGATACTAGTTGCGGCGGGAGCCATCACGTTGGGCGGTGGTACCGCTGCCAACGTGGCGCAGTACAACTTTTCCAGCAATAGCTGGAGTGCCATTGGTGACCCGAGTACGATCCCTGGCCCCGTCACGGCCGTCGAGGTCAACGATGGCAACTCGTCGAGCATCTTTGCTGCTGGGCGGTGAGTATGCCAATGTGTTGAATGTCACGCTCTGACTGTTTGTACAGGACGAGCGACGGTACATCACCCTTTGTGATCTTTTGGAACGGCCACTCCTGGTCCAACATTGGTATGCATCGTTTGGGAGCAAAGCTGCACTGAAGCTGACCCTCGAACTAGGTGGCTCAGCCTTGCAAGCAAACTCGAACATTTCGCAGTTGCTGATGGTTCCGTTGCAGAACACGCACAGCTCGAACAGCATCGTCGAATCGGACCGGATGCTGATGATTTCTGGGGCACTGTCGGATTCGTCGTCTAGCGCTGCCTCCGTGGTGCTGTTTGATGGGCAGACCTTCATACCGTACCTGGCATCAGTGACGGCGCAGGGGACGCTCGGATATGTCTCTTCGTTCTTTTACTCGATTGCCAACTTTTCGTTCACCCAGCAGAGTAAGTATTTTGCAGTGTTTTTAACGCCATCTGACGTGTGCTAGCCTTCCTCGCGACGGGCATCGTCATTTTAATTTCGATCGCCATCGCTGCGGGGGTCGTGTTCCTCCTGGCGCTAATTGGCATCCTGTGGACACTCCTGTCTCGAAGGGAAGACAAGGGGACGCGGTTTGACAATGATGAGGACGACGACGACTCGGCGCAGCACCGACCATCATCGCTGCTAGAGCATATCAATGCGGCGACGCGGACGACGATCCTGGGTACGCAGAGCCCGTTCAACAACTTTAGCGTGGAGAAGGAGGCTGCACGCGAGGCCGAGGGAGGCGCAGAGGGGGGTGGCGATTCGTTCGAACCAGACGCGAGCAACTACCTGAGAGCAGCGACGCCGTCGGACGCGGTGATTGGGACGATGGTTGCGGAGGAGGAAAGCACGCGGCCTGCACACGCTCGGTACTCGTTTGACGGCGAGGGCGATGGCGAACTTGCTCTGACGGTGGGGATGGAGATCGAGGTGTTGGACGACAGAGACAATGCGTAAGTGGACATCTCAGGTCTGTCGTTGATGCTCACAGCGCGCACAGATGGTGGTACGCAAGAAACCCGCAGACTGGACGAGAAGGCGTCGTGCCGGCGTCGTATTTGTATTGATTCAGACATCATGATCGTTCTTGTTATTCTACTGCTGTTTTGCTTGCAGAATATTTTTATACCCTTATTCCCGCAGGTCGACCCGAGGTCGACCGTTTAGCATGATATCCTTGTGTATACGACACGTTTTCCTTCTCTAGGATGTTATTGATACCGATAGAGCGCAAAAAGTAGTCGTCTTGGACCTATGGATCTAGTATCTCATTGGGAATGTTAATGCCATACATTACTGAGCGCGTGATGAGTACGGGTGGGTGAGGGGAGTGAAGAACGGACCTGCAAGAGGTGGTCGCGAAAGTGCTTCTGGCTGTTGTGGACAAAGGCGACTTTTGTTTTGAACTGCTCTCTGCGGTGGTGGTCGCGGAACTCTCTGATGTGACGACCAGCCTCGCGAGCCTCACCCTTGTTCCTGGCCCTGACGACGTGGGTGCCTTGTCCGAATGCGCCGAAGCCGCCCTTGCGGGGGACGAGGACGGAGTTCTTGTCGGCGAGGAGACGGCGGACGAGGGCGGCGCCGGAATTGGGGTCCTCGCACTTGGGGAGGATGCCGTGGAAGGACTGGGCGTAGTAGCGCATCATGCTTCTGTGGCCGATGCGGGCGCCCGAGGGGAGGACGAGCTCGTACTCGGTGTCGCCGTAGGAGAGACGGGTGTGCGGGAGCTCCCCGTCGTCGATGTCCTCCCAGGCGTCGTCATCGGGGCTGTTCTTGTCGGGGTAGGAGGGGGAGAAGTCGTAGTAGTCGGAGAGGGCGAGCTTGTCGTGCTCGGAGTCGTATGCGATCTTGCAGTGGCGCTTGTCGAGCATGTGCTGGCGGACGGCGTGGGGGGAGCGGAGGTCGCGGGAGCAGAACAGACAGAGGGTGTGCACGGCGATCTGGTCGGCGAGGTGGGCGACGAGGCCGGGGGGGTCGACGAGGTACTCGGCGTCGGGGACGAAGAAGGAGTGGGCGGAGGCCATGTGGGCGAGGTTGTCGTCGAGGGAGTGCGCGGGGGCTGCGCAGAAGAGACAGACGAGCGCGGGGGGGTGCCGGGCGGGGGGGGCGGGGGCGGGCGCGGAGGCGGGGGGGGGCCGCGGGGGGGAAGC
>JBBPKG010000105.1:43647-58336 GCA_038089115.1 Fistulinella cinereoalba | reverse complement strand
AATTCAATCAGGCTTGAGAAGGCCAGAAGCGAATAACCAAGTGCGTGTATTTTCAAACACTGTAGCGTGACCACCTGCCTAGAAACACAGCTTATGGTGCCTGTACTATTCAGGTATTCTTCGTCGATACCTCGGGCGCTTTGTGCTCGCGGGCCTCAGGACATGCGATAGACATCGAAGGTACGCGCATTGCGACAGATTAGCAGTAGGCCTATTAACCGAACTTGATTCACACAAGGGGACCACCCCGTGCTAAGGCACAGACGACCAGTCTCTCAGCCTTACCCCAACTTGTACTCTCATCCGCTGCCCAGATTCTCGTATAGTGAAGAAACAAAGGAGATCTCCATCTTATTCTCCTGCGATCCCACATACCCGCCTCCAGGAAGTACTGTCTCAAATGTATGGCAAAGAAGGAAGTATATCCTGACGGCCGTTCCGATGAGAAAACCCAAATCTTTCATCGATAATGCTTCGGCCTTCATATCAGCAACTGTTGCGGATCCGTGGTCACTCTTCGGCACTGCTGGAACCGCGTCTTCCCCGCCGAAGAGCACGCCGGAAGAAGTATTTGGCGGGGACATAGACCTGACCGAAGACGAGATGTTAGAACAGGACCGTGGGGAAGAAGGGGAGGTGGATGACTCCCCTGAACTCCACAGGGATCTCCGCCTTCTCTTCGTGGATCCCGCAAGTCGTCTGCCGGAGGGCCCAAACTCTAGAAAACGCAGGCAATGGCAGATTTTGCCATTGCGTAGATCAGTTGCTCGTCATGTCCGTTGAATGGGATCGTGATAGGCAGTCTAGGGTTGTGTAGTAGTCTGACATTTGTATTTGTAGACGCCTTGGACTCATGGCATGCAGCATGCTCCACGCCCCGTCGGACATGTCATACATTCATGCCGAGAATCCCAGCGTCCTGATCACGATGGGAATTTGCCATAGGTGGTGGCTTAAAGTTCTGTCAGGATCCCCACGATGAACACAGTTATAAAAGTCAGTCAGCTGTTTGTCCACTGGGTCCCCGGTCTACCGCCAGTGACATTCAACATTGTTTTCAAGGCATGAAGAACCACATAGTTTTTTGTGTAGCCATCACTCTGGCCGCGGCTATTACTGCGTGCGCCGCCCGCCAGCAACCTTTGCACGATTTCACTGAAAATACAGAGACATGGCTATCGAAATATGGATCGCAAATTGACCAACCATACTCAGGACCGCTCTCTTTCTCGCATGTTGATTATGCGCGTTGTCTAGAGGACGAGTCCGCCACTTTTGACATAGCTATTCTAGGCATGCCATTCGACACTGGTACGACATACCGTCCCGGGGCACGCTTCGGGCCATACGCAATCCGGTCAGGCAGCCGGAGACAGCGACCCAGCAGAGGCTACACACTGGCATGGAGGAACAGCCCATACGAGTCTGACTCTAAGATCCTTGACTGCGGAGACGTAGGCCTCCTGGGTTTGGACATGATATATACTCGTTGACTGGGTGCGTAGGTCCCTGCAACGCCGTTTGACAATGTTCTGGCAATAGACCAAATGGAAGTTGCGTATGCTACACTGCTTGCACGGCCCCTTGCACCAAGGGCCTCCTTCATTTGGCCGCAGGGAGCTCTGCTTGCGAAAGATGGCCGCGAGCATCCGAGAATTGTCAGGTAGTCATAATTGTGTGCATTCTAATCGTGTCCTCATACGGTTGATCCAGTCTTGGCGGTGACCACACTATCGTTCTCCCTATCCTCCGTGCGCTCAATAAAGTCTACGGGCCGATCTCGGTGATCCATTTTGATGCCCATCTTGATACATGGAGTGGATACTCTGGTTCTGTTACAGCTCAGTCACGCATCACTCATGGAACATTCTTTTACGTTGCGAATGAGGAGGGTCTCATCGCCAACTCTAGCATCCATGCTGGTATTCGATGCAAATTGCAGGCGAGTATGAATGATTTCTAGAGATCGTGCATTAACAATCAATCAGGGTCTTGGTGATATCCAAAATGATGAATCGATTGGATTCCACTTTATAACCAGCGATGACATTGATGACCACGGCGTCGCTTCGATCATCGAGATGATAAGGCAACGAGTCGGTGATACACCAGTGTACCTCAGGTCAGGCATCAAGACAGTCAGTGAAAGTGTACTTGATGCTGACCTTCGTCACATTAGTTTTGATATTGATGTGATTGGTGAGCACCACTAGCCATCTCTTGAGAAGAGTGTTGATTAACGACGCCCACCAGACCCTGGGTTAGCACCGGGCAGTGAGCTTCTTCACATGTTAAATGTCATCATCAGCGCTCAGTCGGATTTAAGCTGGTACCCCAGAGGCTGGAGGTTGGACAAGCAGAGAGGTCAAACGCATTCTCAGAGGGTTGGCAGGGCTAAATTTTGTGTTTGTGTTTCTCACTTTCTTTCGCTTTGCAACAATTGAACCAAGTTTTTATCCAGAGGTGCAGACATCGTCGAAGTCGCACCTGCGTATGATCACGGTAGGGCTCAAATCATCCAGTCCTGGAGTCGTCTGATGAAAGCCGCACAGCTGAGATCACCGCCACCGTAGCAGCAGACATTGTTCACGATTTTCTTTCGTTGTTCATGTCTTTTGGGCCTCCTAAGCCTGTTGATCTCCCCGGTTCGTGGCCGAGGGATGAACTGTGATTGTAAGTAATTAATCCACGAGAAACGACGAAAATAAAAAGCAGTCAATCATGTAATACGCTACATGGGTATCAAAGACACGCCATACATAATCGTCCTGGGGATGGTTCGTGTGGAAGAGAATATATAGCTCGTAACAAACGGTGTAACCATTTTACTCGGCCTGTCCCGAGCGGTGAAGGAAATCCTATATACCAGTCTCATATGTAGGGGGGTTGTCGGGGTAGTGTACCGATGAAGATGGTGGGCTCATCACAAAGGGGGCTTTCGGGCCCCTCGGGCCCCTAATTGGACTGACGTTCGTCGCCACAGGCACACCAACTTGAGTGTTAATCAAACGTGGCGATCGAGAAATCGGTGGGGGTGTCGAATTTGAAGGGGCCTGGTATCCCCCGTAATAAGGGTCACTGTAGGGGTCGTTTACTGGTGCGGCGGGGGCAGCTGTGTCATATGCCCCCCCATAGGGCGACTGGGAATGGTGATCGACCATGGCGGCTGTGGCGTTGTAAGTGGTCGGACTGAATGTGCTGTATGGATCGTAAGGTTGTTGTGCAGGGGTATTATCTTCAACCACACATGAAAAAAAGACACAAAAGACGTTGAAAAAACCTTACAGGGAGGGCCCCCAGTGGTGTGACCATATGCTTGCGGACTATATGGATCTGGGTTATACTGATTAGCTTGGGGAGGATCGTATGCGACCGGTCTGGGAGCCGAGGAGGGAATCGTGATGTGGGACGACGGCGGATATATAGAGGGAGTAGTTGTAGAAGTGGTATGAGTAAGGCTGCTTGCACGACGCTGTGGCCCAGGGGAGTAGCGATTATACTCGTCCACAGCACGGGTACCGGGCGGGGCTTGCATGTAACCACCTCCTGCGTATCCTGTTCGTGCGTGACGGCCAAAGGTCCCCATGCCAGCGTTCCCTGCTGTAGACACGCTCTGATTATCGCGGTAGGGAACCTCTTCTTCCAGAAACACTTCGTCTCCATCCACGCGTGCCTTGAGTGGCTGAGATTGATCATATTCATGGAAGGCCGGCAGGCCAACTTCAGGCTGTGCTTGACGGGCCTTGCGGTCCGCCTCTGCCTTGACGGCGTCAAGGCGCATTTGCTCCCTGGCATTATATCCATTTTCTCCGATAGAAGTACCAACTTTTCCTCCCCAGGCGTCGCGCGTGCGACGTCTGATGCAGCATCTACCAAGGCCGTAAAAGCAGCCGCTGAAGAAGAGGAGGATCCAGGCAACGAGAGTGAGCCAGACAGCATTACCGATGGATGCAGAACCGCCTGATACTGAATTCATGCGGGCTTTCGCCACGAAAAATATTGCAATATCGAAAACGAACGCAACGAGGGCAACAGTTGCAGCGAAACCGGACACGCAGCTGCTGAAGCAAGTGGTGGCCATCTCACGAACATGCGCAAGAACGCCAAAAATAGCGGCAATCGCGGCTAGGCCAAAGGCGGCGATGTGAAGTACAAGGACATAAGTAAGCCATTTGACGACGACTTGAGGTATTTGGATCGAAGTCGAGTCGCCGACCAGGGCGTTCACATCTTGGTAGGGGGTAAGGACTGCGGCGTAGCAAAAGAAGAGCGACTAACTGAGTTCATATCCGACGGTAGCGTTTGAGCAGGTCGTCGAAGAATTTGTAGTCGTGCAATAACCGAGGGTTCCGAAGGTGATGTAGCCGCTTGTGTTTTCGACTGCGAGGGATGCCTTGAGAAAATAAATAGACTTGATGAAAGGCACAGAGAATGAGACGACTGCGAGAAGGACGGTAGCGGCGAAAGTGATGAGAAACCCAGGCGTTGCTGGTCTGATCAGACTGCTCATGCTGCGGTGCTAGCGGTGGAGGAGAAGGAACGAAAAGGAAAGGAGGCGAGGCAGTGACGAGGATGCGCAGAAGATGGCTGTGTTGTTACAAGGAGTCGGCTACAAGTGCCACTGCAAGTAGTTCAACTGCTTCCGCTCTCCCCGAACCGTCTTTCCGTTGTCCAGCGTGCCCTCCCACTTGAACCCGTTCTTCTCAAACACCCGTCGGCTCCCTTCGTTGTCTGCAAATGTATACCCTACCACATTCCGAACGCCCATCCTTGGTATCGCCCATTGATGCAAAATCATCCCCATCGCGGTATTCATGATGCCCCGTCTGTGGTGCGACGGCGCGAGGTAGTCTGTTCAACTCGGTCAGCATGCCCATCTCTCAGCTCGACGCTATGCATACATCCGAATGTCCACACTATGCTGGGGTCCCCGACTGCTTTGGCCGTGTTTGCCTCCGCGGCCTTCCTTCTCTCGTCGGGATCAAGTATCTCCTCCATTCCCGCCCGGATGATTCCGATGTCTCCAAGATAGACGTCGGTCCCATCGGGGAGAATTTCTCTTATGTGTCTGACCGGGCACCCTCCCACCTCTTTCAGCGGTCCATCTGGGTGCAGCCGGTCTTGCTCTTCCAATTCCGCCAGGATGTCCTCGCTTTGCTTCGCAATGAGCGGGATCCACTCGTCCGCGTACTCGTCACGGTATGGGATCGGTGGTCCCTCCAGCCAGTACGATACCTTGGGATCGTTGATGATCGGAGCGAGGCTCTTGGCGTCGCTCGTACGGGGGGGCGTCAGAATGATCTTATCATTCGGAGCTGGCAGGCGGAGAAAGACTTCTCCAGTATGGGGATTGGTTTCAAGTGGATGAAGCTGTCTAGTGAACATGTTTGCGCAGTTGGTGGATCCTCGATTACGGCCTGCCAGTTCCTTTAACGCATCCAATGATCGGGATCGGGTCGAATCAGGATGGAGTCACGACGAATCACCTCTATCAAAATCATGCTGTACATAACGACATGGCTGAACTAGATAACGCATTTTACGGTAATTGAATTGACAGATATAATAGCATTGCAAGAATGTTCTAATTCCGCATTACCAACCTCTGGGAATCATATGCTAGCTAAATATGTCTCTCGCGCAATCGTGATGGCGTTCTCAACCTCTTCTACATTGATACCAACACCCTGGGCTCCGTCTTCTTTCCCTCCAGCCTAGACGGCGGTTCTGTCAACCTGACTAACGCGCTTGTGTTGGAGCATTCTCACCTTGCCACCCAATACTTCAACTACTTTCGACGCCCATGTCCGAGCTTCGAATCCTTTCGCCCTGAGCCCTTCAGGTACATAATTCGCGTGTGCCACCTTACCCGCCTCCACATTGGCACTGAACACATAAACAGCTTTCCCGAGTTTCTTGCCTTGAGCGACAACGTTTTGGAGGATCTGTTCATTGTGCAACGATACTTGACTCGTCGACTAGGAGGGACTTGAATGAGACCCACCTTTGAGTTGCCGTCTACGTCGATGCTCGCGAAGTACCCTTGGGCGTCTGGGTTCTCCTTGAAATAGGTGATCAGTGCATCGACTGCCTGCAACAATGTAAATACGTGATATTATCTCCAGTTACACAACAGACCGATTTGTTCAGCGCCGCTTCCTTGTCTTTTATCTGCTTGTCGAATGCTTTGCGAGCAGCTGTCAGACGCTCTTTTAGGTCCGCTTTTATCAAAACAGATATATCTGCTTGTCCAAGTTCCTGGATAAACGTGAGACCCATTGAGGAGGTGCCGTAATCTGACATACCACCGTAAGAGCCTTTAGGCCAGCGTCTTTCGCAGCCCCTGCACTGGTTTCAAGTGCGTCTAGGCGTGATTTGAATTCGTTTGCAAGGCGCGTCGCTTCTTGTGCCTCTTGTCCAGTAACGGCGGTGATTCGTCTTATACCCTTAGCGATCCCCGATTCTTCAATGATCACGAAGTCCTTGATATCGCCGGTTTTTGCAACATGGGTGCCTCCACAGAATTCGATACTAGTGCTTCGCCATTTGGGATTCTCGAGGTCCTTCGCGATCTCATCGACATCGTACCCTAGGACAACCACCCTTACCGGGTCGGGATAGGCCTCGCCAAAGACCGCGCGCAGACCAGGGATTCGGTAACCGGAATTGAGATCGATGTCTCTGCTATAAACCCTGACATTCTTTCGGACCCAATCGACGCTCATGGATTCAATCTTGGCGAGTTCTGGGAGTGCAATCTGAGCTTTATGCGAAAAGTCAAACCGCAGCTTTGTGGGAGCAACAAGAGAGCCTTTCTGATCGATATGATCCCCAAGCACTTCGCGGAGGCTGAAGTTAAGGATATGTGTTGCCGTATGGTTGCTACGAAGTGGCCACCGACGTAATTCATCGTATGAGGAGATGACTTCGTCCCCAACATTCAGTTGGCCATACTTGAGATGGCCAGTGTGCAAGACGTAGCCACTATACGCCTGGACGTTCGTCACCTCAAAGTCACATGTACCATCGATGACGATGTTCCCGGTATCGTACTCCTGGCCACCTGCTTCTGCATAGAAGCTCGTGCGGTCGAGGATAACACCAAAGTTGGCACCCTCAGGGACGTTGGCGGTGGACCCGATGAACTCGCGATTGTAATAAATCCCTTTGACAGCCGCGCTGATATTACCAAGTTCTACAATGGACGATGAAACTCCCTGGGATCTATGGCAGGACGGTACTCACGATATTTGGGTGAATCATCTGTTTTGGGTATCACGTCGTTCTTCTCCAATGCGGCAAGATCATGAACGTCCAGTTTGACATAGTCCGCCTTGTCCTTTCTAAAGGTACCCTTACTCGCCTCCTTTGATCGCTCTTGTGCAGCTTCAAGCTCTTTTTCGTTGATGGTGAGGCAAAGTTCTCCCGCCATGAGACGCGTCAAATCAACAGGGAAACCAAACGTGTCGTACAAACGCCAGACGTCGGCACCGTTAAGTTCGTTGGATCCTGCCTCTTTCGCACGTGCGGCATATTGGTCAAACAGCTTTTCGCCGCGGTCCAAGGTCCGCGAGAAAGATTCTTCCTCTTCATCAAGGATTTCCTTGATTTCATCCTGTCTTTTGCGCAGCTCTGGGAAGACATCCCCCTGAAGACTATATAAGCACGTCACAAGAATGCAAAGAGAGATAGCACAGACCATTTGTTCGACTATGACAGGCATAAGCGATGAGAAGAACGAGCCTATGGGTGCCCCGAGTTTCTTCCTTACGAATCGACAGCCACGTCGAAGGATGCGACGAAGAACGTAACCTCGACCAACGTTGTTAGGCACACCCCCGTCGCTTAGGGCGATTGAGAGTGTTCGCGCATGGTCAGCGACAACACGATAAGCAGTATCGATGCCATCAACATCTTCTGCACTAAACTTGCCAGTATAAGGTCGCGCGCCGCTAAGCTCCTGGATTTTGGTCATGATCGGGTGAAAAACATCCGTGTCGTAATTCGACATCCTATTCTGGAGGACAGAGACGACACGTTCGAAACCCATACCTGTATCGACGTGTTTTGCTGGGAGGGGTTTGAGGGACCCGTCTTCCTCACGATTGAACTGAATGAAGACATTGTTCCAGATCTCGACGACCGTCGGATCATCGCCATCAACAAGATGGGCAACTTCACGGCCACCTATTCGATCGATATGTATCTCGCTGTGAATATGGTTGAGATGGGTTACAGCAGGTGGTCGCTGTACTCACCTGCAAGGGCCACACGGGCCAGTTGGGCCCATCTCTGCAGGCGCGGGTCAGATTCGATCGGCCATCAAGCACCGTAAAAGCATACCCCAGAAGTTGAACTTTGATGGAATGACATGGCTGGGATCCATGCCCACATCAAGCCACGTTTGTCTGGCTTCGTGGTCACATGGAATGTTGTTCTGTGGGTCACCAGCAAAGTATGTGACGTAGAGGCGTTCTTTAGGCAGCATAAAAACTTTTGTCAGAACTTCCCAGCTGAATGTGATAGCTTCTTTCTATAATAAACGAGAATCCATGAGGAGTGGGAGGACTGTAGAATGAATACCAACCTTGAAATAGTCCCCGAAAGACCAATTGCCAAGCATCTCGAAAAATGTATGGTGGTACGAGTCCTTCCCGACATCCTCAAGGTCTGGGATGAAGTAAGTGTAAGGACAGCGTGCGTGTGAGCGGTGATCACCATTGTGTTTTCCGCCTGCCCTGATGCACTTTTGACTATTGAATGCACGCCGGAGCTTGCCACGGTCCGAGTTGGGATCGACGGTGCCGAGGAAGATGGACTTGTACTATGTCTGGTGAGGATGGCTGGACGATGTGCGGGGAGATGGGACATACTTGATTCATGCCCGCGTTGGCGAAGAGCAGAGTGGGGTCATCGTACGGAATGGTGGAGGAGGACGGGACGAAGGTGTGATTTTTGCCGCGAAAGTAGGCGAAGAACTCGTCGCGAACTCTGCGCGCGGGCCATGGACCATTGTAAGTGGAGGCCATCCTCAATGGTAATCGATAACTCGCCAACGCCCTCATCCAAATCGAGTCTTGTCAGGTCGACTCATCCCAAAACTGACTGACCCGGTCTTGACCAAATCACGTGGCAGTCATAGATTAGATTAGATAACCAATGACTCGAGGCACGTGATCGGATAGTTTAAATAATAATTGAGCTCGGCCTGCCCTGAACAAGATCGATAACCCCCTCGTCTCCGGCCAGAGAGAAAGTTGATCCCAAACACCGAGCTGGTGCTCAAACCGACCAGTTCCGTCCCATTCATCCCCTCTTTGTACTACCTACCTGTAGTCTTTCGACATCATGGTGTATGTTCCTTCCTCATTGTTTCCCTCATCGCCATGCTCATCACTCCTTTCATATCAGTAACTTCACCGTAGGTAAGATCGCGCTCGTCCGATTTTATTTCCCTGCCTCATCATGAACAGACCAGATCCGTGCCCTCATGGACCGGCCGACCAATATCCGTAACATGAGTGTCATTGCCCATGGTCAGTGTGATCATACTACATCACCGGCAGATCGTCATCTTATTCACTGCTTCAGTCGATCATGGAAAGTCCACCCTTACAGACTCTCTCGTCTCCAAAGCAGGTATCATCGCATCAGCAAAGGCCGGAGAGGTGCGTTTCACAGATACGCGTGAAGACGAAAAGGAGCGTGGTATTACCATCAAGTCAACCGCCATCTCTATGTATTTTGAAATGAACAAAGAGGATGTCGATGTTATCAAGCAAAAAACAGACGGTAGGATCTAGTATTCGTAAGAGTCCTTTTCTATCTCACCGATCCGATACCGTCAGGTCACGAGTTCCTGATCAACTTGATTGATTCGCCCGGGCATGTCGACTTTTCTTCAGAAGTCACTGCAGCGTTGCGTGTCACAGACGGTGCTCTCGTCGTCGTCGACTGTATCGAAGGTGTTTGTGTCCAGACAGAAACCGTCTTGCGCCAGGCCCTCACCGAACGAATCAAACCTGTCGTTGTCATTAACAAGGTTGATCGTGCTCTCCTCGAGCTCCAAGTCCAAAAGGAGGACTTATACCAGTCCTTCCAACGTACAGTAGAGTCGGTCAATGTCATCATCTCGACTTACCACGACGCCGCTCTTGGCGACGTCCAGGTCTATCCCGACAAGGGCACCGTCGCTTTCGCCTCCGGCCTCCACGGGTGGGGCTTCACCCTCCGTCAGTTCGCCGGTAGGTACTCCAAGAAATTCAATGTCCCCAAGGACAAACTCATTAACAAGCTCTGGGGCGATAACTTCTTTAACCCTGCAACCCGCAAGTGGAGTACGAAGGGTGCAGACGCTGAAGGCAAACCTTTGGAGCGTGCTTTCAACATGTTTGTACTCGACCCCATATTCAAGATTTTCGATGCCGTTATGAAGCACAAGAAGGAACAAGTCGAAACCATGTGTCAAAAGCTTGACATCAATCTTACCCCCGAGGAGAAGGAAATAGCCGAGGCCAAGGTTCTCCTCAAGACCATTATGCGCAAGTTTCTGCCCGCCGGCGAGGCTCTTCTGGAAATGATAGTCATTCACCTACCCTCCCCCGCTACCGCTCAACGCTACCGTGTTGAAACCCTGTATGAAGGTCCCATGGACGATGAATCTGCCATCGGCATTCGCGACTGTGATCCCAAAGGTCCCCTCGTCCTCTACGTATCTAAGATGGTCCCTACATCCGATAAGGGTCGCTTCTATGCCTTCGGTCGCGTCTTCTCAGGAACTGTCCGCGCCGGTCCAAAGATCCGAATTCAAGGCCCAAACTATCTTCCTGGAAAGAAGGATGACTTGTTTGTCAAGTCTGTCCAGCGTACCGTCCTCATGATGGGCCGCTACATCGAGCCTATTGAGGATTGTCCTTCTGGTAATATCATCGGTCTCGTCGGTATCGATCAATTCTTGCTCAAGAGCGGTACACTCACTACCTCCGAAACTGCACACAACATGAGGGTCATGAAGTTCTCCGTGTCTCCTGTTGTTCAGGTTGCGGTCGAGGTTAAGAACGCTGCCGATCTCCCCAAACTTGTAGAAGGCCTAAAGCGTCTTTCTAAATCGGACCCTTGTGTCCAGACCATGATAGCTGAGACTGGCGAGCACATTGTCGCTGGAGCTGGAGAGTTGCACTTGGAAATTTGTCTGAAGGTCAGAATCGCCATTTTCCTGCCATTTAATTTAATTGAAGGTACATTTTGTAGGACCTACAAGAGGACCATGCCGGCGTTCCGCTCAAGATATCAGACCCGGTTGTTGGTTATCGCGAGACCGTGAAGGCAGAATCTTCTATCGTTGCCCTCTCTAAATCACAGAACAAACACAACCGTCTATATGCGAAGGCTACGCCACTTGATGAGGAACTTACCAAAGCTATCGAGGGTGGTATCATTAACTCTCGCGACGATTACAAAGCTCGTGCTCGTATCCTCGCGGATGATTATGGTTGGGATGTCACCGATGCTAGAAAGATCTGGTGTTTCGGCCCCGAGACCACCGGTCCTAGTGTGTTGGTTGACGTTACCAAGGGTGTGCAATACCTCAACGAAATCAAGGATTCTTGCGTTGCCGCGTTCCAATGGGCGACAAAGGAAGGTGTGTGTGCCGAAGAGAATATGCGCGGTATCCGCGTGAATCTTATTGATGTAACGGTGCGCCAATCTCCGTTGCCGCTCCTAGTAAAATCTGAAACATCCTCAGCTACATGCCGATGCGATACATCGTGGTGGAGGTCAGATTATCCCAACGTGCCGACGTGTTTGCTATGCTGCTTGTCTGCTTGCTACACCAGGTCTCCAGGAACCCGTTTATCTTGGTCAGTATCTTCTTATCCCTTGAAGCGGTGCAAGGCTGATAGTTGTCGTAGTCGAGATTCAATGTCCCGAGAATGCTATCGGTGGTATTTACAGTGTGTTGAACAAGCGTCGTGGGCAGGTCTTCAGTGAAGAGCAAAGGCCCGGAACGCCTATGTTCACCGTCAAGGCATATCTACCGGTCATGGAATCCTTCGGCTTCAATGGAGACCTTCGTTCACAAACACAAGGGCAAGCCTTCCCCCAGAGCGTGTTCGATCATTGGGACCTTATGAACGGCAGTAAGTAGCTAAATTGATTCGAGATACTAGCTAGATTCTGAGTGTATTTCAAGCTCCTACTGAAAAGGGCAGTAAACTCGAAGAACTCGTCAAGTCCATCCGCACGCGCAAAGGTCTCAAGGTAAGCGCCCTCTTTCTGATGTTGTTTCCGGGGTTTTTAACTAGTGATCAGCCCGAAATCCCCCCTCTCGACCAGTATTATGACAAGTTGTGATTTGTGGTTGGATACCTGCGCCGTTGTGAAACCAGGTTATTACTATAGTATAGAAATCTGTTGTATTTTGCCGTATCCAATCACCAGCAACCCATTTTTCGTGTTTCCTTGATTTACCACGCGACGTGACAACGTCCTGGAGTAATTGCATCGTCCACGGCGGCGAGCTCTAGAGAAACGTGCAGTCTGTTGTGACAATATGTGCATTGTCACTGAGCAACGTCTGTATAATATTATTCCCGCGCCGTCTCCATTGTCCGACACAGATTCAAAGACCAGCGTGTGGTTCATTTAGTAGGCTTGAGTCGCTGGATAATCACAGTTACGTCTTACAATCAAGTTTGCTCCCGGGTGCGTGTGAAGGCAAGTCGGGCGGTACCGCACAAGACCTATGATAGTCACTTTATTCGGCACCCCCGGCACCGTTCCACAGAAACGAGTCATCGTGTTATGATCTGTTCCAAAGGGACATCAAAGTTATGGACCCACAGCATATATAGTTCCAGACTTTCGACATGATCAGGAAAAGACCTCCGTCTTCCCTGCTCGAGTTTAAGATGTCAAATACTGCCGATAGTTTGGCGACCATATCAGGCGTCCAGTCATACTTGGACAACAAACTCAAATTTGCTGCTCACACAGTCGAGAGACTCTCCGGAGGTTTCGGCAACTTTGTATATAGGGTGCACCTCCGCAAGGCACTTGGTGACCGCCAGACACTTGTTTTGAAGTATGCGCCGTCATATGCTGCTGCATCTGGAGGGGATTTTCCCTTGGACCAGAAACGCCAGGTATGCGTCAACGAGTCCCCAATCGGACGTATGACACTTACAATGAAACTAAGGGTTTCGAAGTTCAAGCACTGCGCCTCGCACGTCAGCTCTGCACGGCTAACGTCCCTACATTCATCACGGTCCCCGCTATCCACCTCTTCGACGAAGAAAAGCATGTCATCATCATGGACGACATAGGACAGGGATGTCGGACACTCAAGCAACTCCTCATTGAAGAGAGCTTGCCGCAAATCATCTCTGAGCAAATTGGCGACGCCCTTGGAAAATTCATCAGCAACGTCCACACTTGGCATCGGTCCCCTCATACCGACCTCACGCTCTTCGCAAACAACCAGGTTGGCAAGGATATCACGGCCTGGATAACCTACGGACGACTTAAACCTACATTGAACGGGGAGCTTGACACCCCCGCACTCACAGATCCGTTGCTGGATGTCGCCAAAGCGAAGATGACCACAGTAGAAAAAGTAGCCGAGAAGAGGCAGCAAGGCATACGCACTGCATCCTCCTCCGACCCCGTGACACATGGCGACTTCTGGCCAGGCAACATAGTGGTGTTGCTTCGACGTGGGGCAGACGGGATTGCTAAAGGGGTAGAAAAGATATACGTCCTGGACTGGGAACTTGTCAAGACCGGATTGCCTGGGCTAGATCTGGGCCAATTCTGTGCAGAAATGTACACCCTGTCCGAGTTCTTTCCGGCACGGGACGAGTCAACCCGGGCGATCATCGGGTCGTTTTTAGGTGCTTACAGAGAACAGATGGGGACAGGACGGGACACTGAGCTCTCGAGGATGGTCATGAGTCATATCGGCGCTCACCTCATAGCAATAACACCGCGCGTAAAGACCTGGGCTGGGAGAGAGAAAACAAGGGATGTAGTAGCGAAGGGTGTAGAGATGATGGTTCTTGGCGAGGAGGGGTCTGAGTTGGCTTTGAGAGAGAGTATTGTAGCATCTATCCTACTAGATCCGTAGTGGAGACATCCAAGTACCTAATTTCGGTCACCACTCGCTGCGGCCTAATTAGAAGTACACGCACTGGTATCGCGGAAAATACAATCATCGACTCACCATGATTCCGTATCTCGCCGAACTTCCTCCAGAGGTATATTCCGCGATACTGACCCAAGTTTCTCAGGAAGAGCGACAGCAGGCCGTCTTGTCGCTCACCAGAGCTATCCCACGTTCCCCAGTACCCTCACACCATTTATTTGAATGTATCCACCTCAAGTCGGCGGAGCGGGTAGTGCAGTTGTATTGTCGACTGCGAGGACGCTTCGAAGAGCCCCGCTGGATTCGACAACTCTCCCTTGAAACATGGAGCGTAGACGCAGATGTGGCGGTCAACCTTTTAGCTCTTCTCCCTCGGCTGGCCGAAGTCACATTATTTATTGGGCCAAACTTTACCCCAGAACATCTGGAAGAGATTTTGGAGAAGCCGAGGAAAGGCCTGAGTTACATGTCATTGCGTTTTAGACCTTAGTAAGTCATCCTCAGTCTGGGTTGCAGGCAAGATCCTGCCGCTGACCGTAAGCCAAC
>JBBPKG010000105.1:15751-26332 GCA_038089115.1 Fistulinella cinereoalba | reverse complement strand
CCCAGCTCACAAGTCTCTTCCTCACCTTCACTCAATCACCGAGTCATCGGAAAACGACGACCTCATTCGCAAGGTTGACAAGATCGAGCTTGCTCATTCCCCCGAGGAGAGGAGGCGGCACGCTGAGCTCATTCGGCTCTTGCTTGTCAAAATCAATGAGGACTATCAGACGCGTTTTGGCCCTACAAAGCCTGCCTCCCCAAAGCTGTTCACAAGCTCATATGTAGATGTTGAAATGGCTGCTGCTTGATGTTTCCCGTCTTGTCTATGTAAAACTAAACTTTGTGTCCATACGTTATTACAATGCATGCATCACGAGTGTGTTATGTACGTTTCAGCGTCAGTTTAATCTTGGGCGCACTGCTCGACGGTGTCACGCCAGACTCGATGTCTTCCATTGCTGACAACGGCGGGCTCGTGGCCAGGGGGGAAGGAACGGCGGCATTAAACCCAAAGGATGCATTCTGCGACGGCTTGTTGAAACCACTGAACCCTGCGGCGTTTGGCGTCGCTGGTGGCGGGCTCGAGGCAGACGGGGTAGTCGGAACAGGCGGAGCGCCGCTATTGAATTCTGCCCAGCGCGGACACTTGCGGTTCGTTTCTGCAGACCTTCGCATGAGAAAAATAGGGGGAGACAGACGTCAGATCACGACGTACTCATATGCCCCATTTGACCACAGTGCCCGCAACGCCGCTGGAAAAGCCCGTGTATGAGCGAGGTACACGAACGAAGAATGAGGGATCGTCACCGTCGTATCCGGTTTCAGGGGGCGATTCAGCTGCATGGGCGTGCCGCCTTCCTTGACGATCTTGGCATTCTTGCGGTGCAGCCGTCGTTCCTGGTTCTTCTTCATTCGAGCGATGCGTTCCTCCAGCCTGCGCGGGCGGTCAGCCGGCATGAGCGGACGAGACGGGTGACATACCGCTTCTTGTATCGCTTGTCCGTGTCCGCGTCGCCGGTGGGCGCAAGGTTATCGGCTAGTGTCGCTTCTTCCTCGAGCGCGTGTCGCGCGCGAATGTACGCGCGAATGACAGCTGAATCGCGAATGATCTCCGTCTGCCACTCGTCGTCCACCTTGAGTTATCCATCATCGGCAACGCAGCCAAGAGGACCAAAAAAAACTGACCAAGCGCTTGATCCGCAGCACCTTGCGGCTGCTCTCGGGACCCAGGCTCATCTCTCGGTCCCGCTCCAACGACGAGCCTCGGCTAAAGGCCGGCGAAGCGGCCCGGCCTGGGGCTGGAGACATGACCGGGGAAAACGGCGTATCAATCCTCAGAGAAGGCTGCCGTTGTGCGACCTTTTTGATCTCTGGAGGGGGTGCTTCATCCTCGGGCGTCAGCTGCGGCTCGTCCTTGCGGCTCAGTGAATCAAACTGCGCCTTCCATATCCTCTCGATCTCGGACTTGTAAATCTGTTGCTGCTCAGCGACGTTATACCGGTGCGCAGACTTGGGTCGGTTCTCGGCTTCGGCTGAAAGGTTGCGTAAGCACCACTTCACACCAGGATACAGCGCGCGCACCAAGCTTTTGCTCATAATCCTCACCCGCCTTTACGAAGATGTCCTTCATGGAGATGCGGATAAAGCTGAACGCTTCTCCTCTCCCAGTGGGATCGCCTTCGCCGTGCAGCCGGAGCATGGCTTTGGCTTGCGTAGCGAAAAGAAAATTCTTTGTCGTGATCCATGGCGCGAGTTGCTGCTCTATCGACAACTTCGATTCACCCTCGTCGTCTTCAGTTTGTTCTGCCGTTTGTGTATACCCTGCATCTTGCAGGTGGCGTTGCCCGACCTGCATGCTCTCCATCAGGACAACCTGTTCCGGTCCGACCATCTTGAGCATGTCCGTATCGCTCGGAATGGTGACAGTGGCTTTTAAACGCCAAAAGCCTTGGTGAGGTCCTCGACGATGGTACTCCATGAACTCTTTAAGCCGCTGTCGCATCTGAAGTTCATTCTGATCTGGAAAATATTTCATCAAACGCGAGATCTTGAGGCGCTCTTCGGTACTCTTCCGAAGAAGTTTGAACGCAATGATCTGTAGTCTGTATTTAATCGTATTGGTTATTTTCCGCGAGTGGGGACCTGGAACTTCGGTCACAGGATATGTCTGCCCGATTACAAAAAGGTTTTTGATCTCCCGCAAGAAGTATTTGGTGTCCCCTTTCGTCGTACTCCTAAATGCATTTCCATGAATACGAGCCAAGCAGGGGAACGAGATTTTTCCTACCTCACGGCAAGAAAGTCGGTAGGATAAGGTTTGTGGCGGAAGAGTGGTGCACGCACAAGGTTATTGTAAAGAGCGGGGAAGGTTTGGCCAGGATAAACGTAACCAAACTTCATAAACGGCGATTCGTCCTGCGGTTCGAGTACAAATGGTACGCCAAGGTCGAGCTAGGTTGGGCGATAGATGTCGAGATGTCTCCTTTCCAATCAACCAAGACCTACTTTCGGCATGTAGTCATCCTTCTCGTCTTTCTTGCGATAATAATTGACGAGTATACTACCCATACCAAAGTTTGGAATGATGGGAGCATGCTCCTCCTAGGGAATAATGAGCCCACATAAAATCAAGGGAAAAGGACGCACGGAGTATTCCCAAAGAACGAAATTGCTGGTATCCTTGAGTGTCAAATCACTCGTTCTATGGAGACCTTCGCCAATATTGCCACCCTTCCCAATCTTTCGCCCCGCCTTGTCCTTTTTCTTCTTCGCAGTCCGCACTTTACTGAAACGGATCTCAATATTGGTAGGGAATTGCAGGGCAGGTCGGTGAAATGAGCGAGCTTCTTGTTTGGAAAGTCGGGTCTTGAACTGAGGGGCGTGGCATCTCGTAGCATGTCGCAGAGGGTAAAAAACGACTCACAAATGGTAGCTGTAGTTTCTGTGCAGGGTATGCGTGCTCCACAACCAATTGGCCGAATGTCTGGCGGACGCGATGTCGACCACCTTCCTTGGCAACTTCGTACAAGTGGTCGTTTGAGAGGTTGAACTTGTCACGGGACTGTGCATTGTCCGCTCTCAACCTCTTCCGCGGTCTGACGGCTTCTACAGCTAAAAAAAGGGTTGGCATGCGGTATACATGGCGGTTGAAACATACTAGTAGGACGCTCCTCGATCGCAACCTCCTCCTCGTTCAATTCTAGCTGTGTAAAATCGCGGAAAGGCGCCCCGGGACCCCATATGATGCTCTGAGTCCATGCACCTGACTCCAAGGACTTGTTCACAGGGGTGGTTAAATTATCTCTCTCTTGGGCCGGAAGCCGAACAATATTACCAGGCCCAAATACAATATCATCCTCCCAATTTGATAACAAAACAAGGTCAAAGCTTCTGTCATGCAGAGGAAGGGTTATAGGGAGGGTAGATTTCTCGCGATCCTACGAGGTATGAGCATGCATAGGGTGGAATTGATGTAGTTGTCACCTCTATCGCTTTCACGAGGTCGTTCTCGATGCTGCCAGCAGAAACGACTTCTTCCACACGCTTGCTCTCGTTTTTGCGCTTAGTGTCACCTGCCACAGCCTCGAGATACCCCCGAGGGATATCCTTCTTGCGTGGATAAACGCTTTCGACTGAACAAAGTCCACAAGAGTTATCATAAGCAGAGAGGCGCTTTCACTGACCAGTGAGGGGCCGCTTTGTGATCCTCGACTTCTTCCCTATATACCCCTTGAATAGGTCGGAGAAATCGAGAACCCTGTCTTTCTCAAATCCAGGGAAGCGCTCATAAACCGTTCTTGGTCTCTCTATGAGTCGCTTGACGATCCTCACGCGTTTTTCTTTGAGTCGCATTGAGACTGGTGATTGGGCTTCGACTTTGACGAGGTCTCCAGCAAGGGACTCGTTCTCCAGCTCCCTATCTACCTCGTCCTCGTAATCCTCGCCTTGTTCCGCGCCAACGGCTTCCTCGTCTTCTTCCCATTTTTCATTGTAAATCTGAGATGCATCCAGCGCGGGCAGGCCGGTGATTCCAAGGCTGCTGCTGAGGCCACTGCCGGTTGGCAGAGACAAGCCTTGCAGAACATTGCTGAGCGAGAAACCGGTCAACGTCGAGATGACATCAGCTTCATCCTAACGAAACATGAGACGTGCGATTGCGAATGGAGGATAGACGCACTTGATTGCTCATGTTGGCCTTGGTGGTTGGGGCCAACTTAGACTCTTGATGAGGTAATTGACCTTCCTTGGGTTGGGCAAACGGGCGTTTTTCACATACATCACCATGTCGATGCCCAAGGAAGTGACAGAAAAGCTTGAGGTGAGGACCATTTCCTTTTCGTTGATCGAGCAATCAAAATCTCATTGTTCACGAAGGACTTCCGCGCTAGTATCTCCACTGCAGCTCAAGACATTATTTTCCGCGTGTTCCCAGCCAAGGTAAGTCTGGCACACCCCGCAAACGTCGTAGCTCACCAAATCTAATGTTACGTAGACGATGTGCGTGTCATCTGAACAATACATTGAGTGCATTGACTGACACCGCACAGCGAGCTGTCCGCCATTATCGAGAGCACCGGCTCCCCAGACTCACCCTATCACATCTCACAAGCCACGGCATCTACGGATACGCGCGTCTACCCACCGCCTACTTCGTCTGATTCCAATGGTCCCTCCTCGAAGCGGAAACGCATGGAAGATGGCATTGTGTCATCGACGAACGACATCGCAAATCCGAGGTACCCTGAACTCGTACTCGCGAATAGCCATGTCCTGAAGTTACACGAGATCATTAAAGCCGAGTGCGCGCAACTGTCCGATTCTTGTGTAAGCCGACTCATTGGTATGTTCTCGCCACATACTCAGATAAGCACAGGACAAAGTCAAGCTATGGGTAAACTTGACAATGCCAAAGTATGTTTGAAGATGCTTGATGTCCGCCAAATCATGCTGATCATATGCCTCAGAATAGAAGAGTGGGTTTGCTTATGACATGACATTTCTCTATTCTAAACTTTCACTTATCTCCTCTAGTGGAGACAATTTCGGTATGTGCCTGCAACTGTCTTGGTTACCAACTAACCCGATGATTGACAGGAGTTCAGATCCAAGAGGGTAGGTGTCCATGAATAATGCAGACCTGATTCTTATTTCTTTCTAGAGGTCCTCAGCGAACTGCTTCGCTCTCAAGAGAGCGCATACAACATCCGTGACGGCGTCCGGCAACATTACTTGGCGAGAGCTAAGATATGCTCTAAGCTTATCAAATATCCTAACATTGAAGACTATCCGGTGAATCTTTACGCATGTTACTTGTGATGAGCCCTCACATGGTCATAGCTTGCACTCAGAGAGCATGACGATAAACAACTCTTCTTTGCTCGCCAAAACCTCATTGATATTAGAAATGTATATGCCGTGATGACAGACATCATGCACAAGAACATTGCGAAGGTGAGTAAGACGTGTTTGCCCAAATCTGTCGGGTTGACCACCTAGTAGATACGTTCGCCGAGGGGAAACAACAGAGTCGGCTTATACTGATTACTTGCATATGGATGTTTTTCCATTCATTCCGCTCTACATAGGTAGAACCATAGTAGATGCATAGTGTCAGAATGACATAGACGTGATCATCCGAAGGTGTCCCTTGTCATTATTCGAGTTGACTTCTAAATACTTTTTGTCAAACACCATTTTGTCTACACGGAGATTGTCTTGAAGAGGTTGAACCCGTCCAACGCAGTGCTAATAACGGTTCCAGGGATCTGAGGGTGCCAATGGATTTCCTTCACGTCCCTCTGCCCCTGATGCACGAAGAGTAGTTGCGGTGGGACTTCCCTGCTGCCCTCCGCCGTTTCGTTCATAGATGCACCCACTTCCTCGTCATCCTGTTCAACACCCAAATCCCACAGCGTAACCTGGTCGTCGGCACCAGACGCCGCAAATATCGAGTCCTCCGTGGGATGCCATTCAATTGAGGTGATGGGATCATTATGCCACGTAAACGCAGCGACAGGGCTAGGCAACTGGCGAGGCGATCTAACGGAACGTGAGTCAGCTCAACCTGTGGAAACCAAAGGGCTTACTCACCCCGGCTTGTTAACATTACGCAGATCCCATACTTTGATGGCACCGTCATCGCCCCCACTGATCAACAAGTAATTCGTATTTCTGTTCCAGCTGATGACATTCACATCGCTCTCATGTGCAGGATCGATACCAGTAACGCTTCGCCGACCTTTGCTCCGCACATCCCAAATCTGAATGCTGTGATCGGCGGAACAGGATGCAAAGACAGTAGGTTCTGATGGGCTCCATTGAATATCTTCAACACTGGACGTATGAGATACGAAAGGTTGGGAAAGTGGGTTAAACCCAGATGGTGTTGACGTAGTAAGATATATTTTTGAGTGAATGTCTCCGGTGAGTAGCCGAAGCGCGGAGGGGTTCGTTGCGGTTGACGCGGCCCAGTCCATAGCGAAGCCTTCGGCATGCCCATGTGAATTCAATGTGAAAGCCGGCTTATTTGTGCGCGACTTTTCCCAGGAATAACCAGGAACATCGAGCGATTCGATGAGAGGCCGAATGTCCCATATGTGAACTTTGCCGGTTTCGGCCCACGTTGCCGTGTAATAGGGTTGCGAGATGGGAACAAGGGGTGCGGATGGCGGTAATGGCTGCGCACGGACGCGATTGACACCGCCATTGTGAGGTACGGAGCGGAATTCAAGAACTGCATCTTCGTCAAGGGAGCCGTCATCGTCCTCGTCGTCATCATCTTCGGCATCTGCAGTGGTCAGGATTAGATGGTAATGGTGAGATTTCCGAGATCCGCAACGAACCACCATCGCGCTGAGTACGATGCAAAGAGCTCATCTTGAAAACGGATAACTCGTTTTGATCGGCCCGCGCGGCCTGCGTTCCGGCAACGACATAAGCAGTTGCCGGATATTTTTGCCGCCCATCGCCTAGACTGTCCCGCAAGACATCAAAAGACAAGCATGACCAGGTGACATCCATTGAATGGCGCATAATGTAGACCGAATCATCTGGCTCCAACACCTCGTCCTTCCCTAGGGTATGTGTGCCAGGTATGAACGCCTCTAAGGCGCGTGGTTGTTCCTCGGGCTCTTCGTTAGTGGTAGGGACCTCGTCAATGTCCATTCCTGGTAGAAAAACATGACAAGCGATATGTTACAAAGCGGTAGAATACAGACGATGTGCGCTATCGCTCGTACCGTCCGGAGCATCAGCATTAACAACGTCCTCATCAGATTCGAGCTCATCCTCCCATGCGTCTTCGAACTCGCCGATATCGTCGGCTGGGAGGTCACTGCGCTTCTCTGATGAGCGTGGATTCTTTGCATTGGCCAGCACATCGGAGTATGGGTCTGCTGCGGAACGCTTGGCCATTTAACTTGCTGGAGGCAAAAATATGAGCAAGGTCAGGCTGGAGTCGATCATCAGATAGATCACGCAGTGGGGTTAAGGTTATGAAATAAAAACTAAAAAAAAAGCCTGAGGGACTTACGGCGCAAAGTGTCTTGGCTGCTGACATGGACAATTGGCTTGCGTGTCTCCAGGCCGACGTCACCTTCCGACTCGTCCAATCGGATGAGTTTCTTCGCGCCTTAAAGAGTCGCCTAAGCGCATGCTACTCCCCAATATTCTGACCCTCTTATCATGTCTTCCCAAATCATCCTTCCCAACGGGTATGTCCTTTTTCCCTTTCCCTTCACCCAAAACTCAATTTTGCTATCAAGCTTCGGCTACGTCCCCGCTTCCATTGTCTCCGTAGGCTGGCTGCTACTCTGGCAGACGTTCCTTGTAGGCAGAGCACGTAAACGCGCTGGTATCGCGTACCCGCAGCGTGTGTACATTCCTTTGAACTGACCAGTCGCTCAACTGACGCGAGGCTCGTAGTTTACGCTGAGCAAGCTGAGGTCAAGGCTAGCTTAGCAGCCATGGCATTCAACTGCACCCAACGTTTGTCCCCCAGGTTTCGACATCGTCCCGCCGTGTCAACTTACCATTTTCTCCAGGGGCTCATCAAAATACGCTCGAAGTCGCGCCCATCGTCACCTTGTCGTGAGTTCACTTCCCTTGTTTTGATGTTGATTCACGTGGTATTCGTTCAGCACCCTGGTTTTCGGCTTGAAATGCCCTCACGCCGCCGCCGCATTGTGCGGTTCCTTTGTCTTTGGGCGTATCATCTACACCCTTGGTTACGCAACGGGCAGTCCATCCAGTGTATGTCATCCCATCTGAGTCCTGTCCTCTTCTTCACGGAAACACGTAGAGGATACCTGGCGCTGCTATCGGAAACTTGTCCATACTTGGTGAGCGAGGTCGTAATTCGCGGCGCGCAGTTCTAATAATTCTTTCCCAGGACTTCTCGGTAGTGCATCCTACGCAGCTTATCTTCTTTGGCCGTCAGCTTGACTAATTGGCTCGGTCTTGTTGTAATGCATTCTTCGTATTTGAATGTACTTACAAGCACCGTGAATGTCTGGTGAATGTGTTCAAACTCTGCTATGAATCTCCCTACCAAGTCTGTTTCGATGCCGTTGGCGCGAATGCAAGCTAAGAGATGGGCTCCAAGTACTTTTGAGTGTAGTCATATTGTTCAAGATAAGCGCACTTCCGGCAATTAAGTTTTGAGGGCGTGATTAGTACTGATCGCTGGAGTAATTACTCCTACATATGAATACTCTGTGGCATCACCATCCCAGACGAGGCAGACCACCCACAAAGCCTGCCGTTGCGTTCCTTCCATGTCAGAATCCCCTCGCCGCCTTTCGTTCCCTTCGTCCTCGGAGGAATTCGCCTTGCCTTCCAATAAAACAAATACTATCTCCCCTACTACAGATGACGGACCTGCAAGCCCACTGTTTCTTCGTTTTCGTCGCCCGTCGTTGCTTCCGAAGTCGTCGACTTACTATGGGGAAAAACGGATTTACAGCCCATTAGCCATATCTTTCACAATGGCCTCAAGTGGGCGCGGAAGCACGAACGGAGAAGAATCAGAGAGCGACCGGGAGCGCATGCACACGGAAAGTTCACCATCAAGTAGCTCCGGTAACCCAACACCTCCTATTGTTATGTCAAGCGAAAACGATGCAGAAGGAACCCGCGACGAAAATGATAAAGTGCCTTTGAACCCCTCGACTCCACCATCCAGTCGAGGGCTAAGTGCGCTCGACAATGAATCACTCTTCAGCTCTAATGCGGTTGGGTCGAGGCGCCTGACATATCCAGTGAGTGGTATATGTTATTGCCAGCCTTACCAACCTCTCTTATACCACAAAGTTGAAACCCCCGAGAATACTGAAGTTGCTGACTGAGTCTCGCCCTGAAGAGAACGAAGTCAAGTCTGAGGCTGCCTTTCAGCGCTTCATAGCTTCTTGTTCTGATTTGCCGTTGCAACCTCGTACGCCACGTGCACCGTCTGATAGAGGGCGCTATCCAGAAGAAGCCGGTGACGATGAGGTCTGCGGCGACGGATCGCTAAGCGATGACGATGACGACGTCGATCCAATATTGGTGCTAGACCCTCAAAGCGAACCGATCGCGGCGAAACCCTGTACACCTGCTCAGAGCGTGAATGGAGATGATCCTCCTATGTCTCTCATGGGGAGTCCTATGGTAATGGCGATGGATGTGGATGCTGTATGGACTCGTGCCCCCTGTGCTTCTTCCAGGCTCATGTTCTTCCTAGCCATTGGCATCGCCATCGGTAACGTCAACACCAGCTTCCGTGCAGTGGCGATACACACCCCCTCCAACTACTAGTGCAGTTCGCTCAAATAAACGCAAATGTGAGTATGTGCATGAGGAACGACGTCGAGGTTCACACATGCATACAGTTGACGATAGGTACGACCCATACCCTACGGCAGCAAAACGAAGAGCGGTGTCTCCATCGATATCTTATCTGCGAGAGTCACCATTATCCTACCCTCGTACCCCAGGCGGTAGACCATCGCTTCCCATTCCTTTGTCTATTCCGCCGCCAACATCAAATTCGGTTGCATCATCCCCAACAGTTACCAGTTTTCCATTCCCCAGCTTCTCGAATTCGCGACCCGTAGGAATTGGCTCGATGAGTGTGTCTTCGAGCCCCATTCTGCGTCCCACGATGGGACTTGGAAGCCCAATATTACGTCCAATTCCAAGACACCGACGAGGGTTGGACGGCGAAGAAAGGGATGTCGAGGGTGCCGGGGAAGGTGTCAATGGCTTGACACTCGGCTGACCCGTGCACTGCTGCTGGTGACAGTGTACGCTTGTCCGAATCATTTTTTTCCAGTGCATATGGAGAGTCACGTGAGGCTGTATTGGGAAGCATCAGGAGCGTTTGTATCTATACAGTATGCTATCTGGCCTATCCATGAATAACTAGTCTGGCTACTTTTCAATCCCGGGCTTTCACACAGCCGGTCTTCTTTACTCGATTTGTGAGCAATGGTCCCCACACCCAGGCTCACCAAACGCCAGAGAAAAGGCATCGCCTTTCGAGAGCGAAAACTCGAGAAGGGCCAGAACAGTCGGCCGGACGCCTCAGAGAACGAGATCGATGTCCCTAGCCTCGAAGATCAGGCTCTTATTGACGCTTCGCAAGGCCCACAAGGCGATCAAG
>JBBPKG010000105.1:0-11983 GCA_038089115.1 Fistulinella cinereoalba | reverse complement strand
CCACCCCGTTCAAGATATTCACAATATGACCCGCTGCCAGACAAACGCTGATTAAACTTCGAGGGAGTCTGGTTGGAGAGCGACTGCCTTTGATGATTTTTGTGAACAAGGGTATTGAGACGGCTACGCAGGCATTGACCCTTGAGATCATCGCGGATACCTGCGGAAGTGAGATTGCACGAGCCGCTACATTCATTGTAGGTCAACGCCACACAAGGACAATGGCGTGAACTCACTCTACATAGTCAGGACCCTCGTTTGCCACAGAGAGTGAGGTATTTCGACAAAATTTTAGGCTGGTTTTGCTGACGAGTAGATCAGTCATTCGCAGACAACCGACCTCTGTATCTGTTGCTTCACTGACGGAATCTCAGGCTCAAAGGGCGTCGCAAGTGTTTCACCAACCATGGTTTCGATGGTAAGGTTGAGTTTACATGTGATGAAGTCGGCATCTTGATCTCAGGTCTCATAGTTACACGGGCGGGGATCCAATAGGGCTGGAGCTAGCTGGTGCCCTTAAAAACGTGTATGCCATTGCGGCGGGAATGGCGGATGGTCTGGGTTTTGAGAACAACACGAGAGCAAGTTAGCTGAGCCATATCCCGGCCACGCACGATTGACATTGGAAGATTTCTAGGTCTCATTACTCGAGGACTAGCTGAGATGACACGGATTGGCACAGCATATGGCGCGTCTCCGCTGACATTCCTAGGACTTGCCGGGGTGGGCGACCTCTTCCTCACGTGCAGTTCCTCGACCAGCCGAAATTATACGGTAGGGTATCGATTGGGCAAAGGGGAGAAACTCGACGATATCATCGACACGCTCGGAAGCGTCGCGGAGGGGGTGACTACAGCCAAAGGACTGAAGAGGATTATCGATGAGATGGATGTGTCTGCCCCTATCGCCAGCGCGGTGAGTGCGGAATTTGCCGAGCATTCTCTGTTCTCAACCGAAACCCTCGGGATGGTCCACATGGTAGATTTATGAGGCCCTGTACGAAGGTGAGGGTGCACGCGAAAGGACTGATGCAACGGGCTGACACGGGTCTTAGGCAAGGATGTGAATGTTGGAGTGCAAGAACTGATGAGTCGACCACCGTCACGCGAGCTGGATCTGCCGAAGAAGACAGGAGAGCAAGCGAAGCGCCTGCTGGAGAAACTTGGGGTGCAGAATATTGTGTAATGGCTGCGTGTAGAATACCAAGGGTACTATTTCCGTCACACGATGTAAATGCCACGTCCGTGTGATCGCGGAGGAGGACGCAAACACGGCAAATCGGTCCCGGTGCCTCGCCCTGACGGAATGGCCGACCCACGCCTGACGTTGCCCAAATCCGTAAGGCCGCGTAAAAGCCCTTCGTGTCGGAGCGGAATCGCGTCGCTGTGAATGCGATGCGGGATCGCACGGCCTGTACCACGACGGTCTCTGGACTACTTTGCCTCCTCCTGAGGAAATGCATTAAAAGTCGCCATGTTGCATTGGACGCGACGGAATCTGCCCCACACGCGCCAGCCGACGGAGACTGCGATTGATGACGCAGGCACGATTACGTAAGCGGCGAACTTGCGTTTCCCACGCTTTTTTTCTCAATTTTTATGCAGTCGCTCCCGAAGTCCGACAGTCGACGGTGGGCTCGACCGCAACGCTTGTGTTTCTTTCCCTCAGTCTGCTTTTTTTTTTCTTCCTTCCTGCAGCACCGCGTCTCTCGCTCCTGCTTGTCTTCTCCCCACCACCTTCGCTCCTGCACGACATGGTATCCCCACTCTGGAATGCTGCTGCCGAGGGAAACATGGACGCCCTTGTAGCTTTGCTCCAGAGCGCATCTCCTGCCGATATCGAGATCAGAGGTATTTCTCTCCTCCCCGTTTCACCCATGAGTCCCATTTCAAACCCTTACCTTCTTGTTCTATTCCTCTATAGACCACGCCGGTGCCACGCCCCTCCAGGAAGCCGTCAGGAATGGTCATCTCGATGTGGTCAAGGCACTCCTTGACAAAGGTTCGCACTCGATCCTCGATCGTGTCGCGTGTGATTAATCGATCTCCTCATCCACTCCACCAGGTGCTGATCCCTCTTTCGCAACGACCCATGGCTCTCCAGACACGTACACAACAAACCCTGAGATAATCGACCTCCTCAAAAACGCCTCTGCAAGGGGCCTGTCCCTTCACGAACATCCCTATCCCCAGGACCCCCATGCCGACCCATCAAAGCGATTTTATCCTGTTTCCATGCCTCCTTTTGGCTACTATCCCTCCCTCGCTCCCGTCCCTACTCTTCCCGACGGCTCACCGGCATATTATCACCCCTCCCCGTTGGCCCTTGCCGACAATGGTGCATTCGGAAACCTTCCGCCCCCAGAGGTTGCTAGGTTTATCCCTTGCAGGTACTACCCTGCCTGCCGCTATGGTTCCTCCTGTCTCTTTGCCCATCCACAGGGCTCTTACTATTCTGGTCCACCTCCCCCTACTCAATATCCAGCACCTTATGACCCTATGACCCAGCAGCAATACACTCCAAGTTATTATCCACCACCCCCTTCTTTTCATCCACCCGCTCCTGTTCTGCCCCATATGAATCCTGTCTCGCCCCCGCCCCCGCCGCCAGTTCCCACTCCTCCACACCCTCCCATGGTCCACGGGCGAGCTGCATCAGACGCACTTTCTCCTGTTCAGACGTCTGCTCAGGTTCACTACGGTGCTATGCCTCCTACCTCTCCATCTTATGTCCAGCCTCATCATGTCCCTCTTCCTCTTTCTATTCCCACCCTTCCTTCACCCCCCCAGCCCGCGACCGCGCCCGGTCCCCAGTCTCCCCAGTCAATGTATCCAAATGGACCGGTCTCCGCCCCTCCATTCGCAATACGGCAGGATCCTTCACCGTATCCTTCTGCTCCTTCCTACCTCGAAGTCAATGGCGGGCCAAAATCCCCAGTTCATTCTCAGACGGAAAACTTTGGCCCTCCTCCTGCCTTTCGACAAGGGGTAAACCATAACCGCAGAGGTAGCATGCGAAGAGGTTCCTTTGGAGGCAATCGCAAGCCTGCGTGCCTTTTCTACCCCTCTGGTAGGTGTAGGAACGGTGACGACTGCCGCTTTCCTCACGTCATTCCCGACACACCCACGCAATCTCAATTTGGTACTCGCGCCTCTCGCGCGAAGGATGGTTCAAATGATATAAGTACAATCGAAGAAAATTTGGTTACGATGAATATACGAGATGTGAGTAATCTCTCCCGCCTACAGTGCCTAGGTTGCAACTTTTAAAAAAAATTACTCTAGGATACGCAACCACGGCGTGGTACAAATGGCACAACAAATTCAAGTCGCTCGCAGTCGACAGACCCAGGTAGTCGTTCAAAGGGTTTCAAAACGACCGGATCACGGGTTGAAAAGAGGCCTTTTGTCAAACAACAGCGAGTCCCAAATGCCGACGAATTTCCTGTGCTTGGCGGGTCGACTACCACGTCCTCTAGGAGCTCTGTGAATGGGGCCCCCGTGACTAATGGATTGGCGGGGCCAACCGCTGCCCAGGTACTACAAGCGCCTCCCCCCCGCAAAGACATGACAAGGGAACCAGGTACCCGCAGTGTCTCGCCTGAAGAGCGTCAGGTAAAAGGCCATGCCGTAGGTACTGTGCATATACCGCAAATATCCTACTAAGGACCTGCATAGGAGCTCAAATTGACGGAGGTAAACACTCCTCAATCTAACGGCGCGACAGGCAACATTACGGCTAAGTTACCCATCTCTTTCGCTGCTGCGGCGACGGGAACCCCCGAGTCCGCGAAGGAAGTCTCTGTTTCTGCGTAAACCTCGGAAATGTTTATATTGTTCGTATATATCATTCTGCCTTCTTTTTACTTGGACTTGACTTGCCTCACCGGTTTTCGCGGCGCTGACCGCAATTTTATTTATTGCTGTCAAACTGCATATAGGCACGGTGTTTTACGCATTGTTTTTCCCTTTTGCATCTGTTGTTGGTTATCGTTTCTAGAGGTTTCTTTCTACCGCCTAACCTTGTCTGTCTCATGTTGATTGGTACACATACTATTTACTTTTACTATCCACTATTACTGTGTCACTCCCGCCCACCATCGCACTGTTCTTCTTGCATAGCATACCACCATTGAGTACTGATGTACTGACGTTTCGTCTCGCGAGAGTCAGATACACGCTGCTGCCATCCTACTCTTTATCCTCTCCAGTAAGATTGTCATGACCAGTGTTCTGGCTGTCTGATGTCCACCCCACTTTCACTGGTAACCTGCCCAATTTCATAGACGGGTACCTTAGGATCCTGCACGCGCAGGGCGTTCAACACGCTGTGGCTTTCATCCTTGCCAACAATCACCACGAGGCCGATTCCCATGTTGAAGGTGCGCGCCATTTCCAAGGGTGCAACTTTCCCTTCCTTCATCAAGTGCCGGAACACTGCCGGTAGCTGCCAAGTAGACGCATCCACGTAACAACCCAGTCCTTTCGGAAGAACTCGGGGAATGTTCTCTATGAAGCCGCCGCCAGTAATGTGGGACATGGCTTTAATGAGGCCCTTCTTGGCAACTGGGAGGACTTGTTGGATGTATATACGCGTCGGTTCAAGGAGGTTCTGACCGAGTGTTCGAGTCGTATCCCAGGGACAAGGAGAGGAATAAGTTTGGCCTGAGAGAGAGAGGATCTTGCGGACGAGTGAGAACCCGTTGGAGTGCAATCCGGACGAAGCGATGCCAAGTAGCACGTCCCCTTCCACCACGTCACGAGGGAGGATCAACTCCCTCTCGACGACACCGACAGCAAAACCCGCGAGATCATAGTCCCCTGAATTGCGAATGAATGGAATCATGGGGCAGTTAAGTCGTCCGTACCTTCTAGATACATGCCAGGCATCTCCGCGGTCTCGCCTCCGACAAGGCTGCATCCAGCTTGTTGGCATCCGTCTGCGATGCCCTTGATTACTCTGGTAGCAACAGCCACATCCAGTTTGCCGCACCCGTAATAGTCCAGGAAATACAGCGGTTCTGCGCCTTGCACGAGTAGATCGTTGACGGACATGGCCACTAAGTCAATGCCTGCCATGCCCAGCTGTATGATGAATTTGACAAAAGTACGATTCAACTTTGACTTACCTACGGAATCGTGGATGCCAGTTTCGATGGCAATGCGAAGTTTAGTGCCAACACCATCTGTCCCACTGACCAATAATGGGTCTTTGTATCCTATTGCTTTCAGGTCGAAAACACCGCCAAAACCTCCAATCTCTGCATCTGAACCAGCACGCTTGGTTGCCCGCACGTAAGGCCTGATGGCGCCCACTAGTGCGTTTCCGGCATCTACCGATACACCGGCCTCTTCATACGTGAGGCCCTTACCTGCGGTAGTGGAAACTGCCAAGGCTCTAGCATGAGATAAGCGATGCTAGAACTGAGGGAACGAGATCTCGCTCGCCTGTGTGCTATGTCGCGGCGATATGCCTTGCCATCGAACGAGATTTTGTCGATTGCGGCGTACACAGCAGAAAGCGCTGCCTCTAGGGATGGGGCAGTGGCAGACACGGCCAAGACGCGACCACCTGATGTGACGAGTTCGTCTCCGTTCAGAGCGGTACCGCAATGGAAAACAGCCACTTCTACTCGAGTCTGTAAGTAGTATGTAGTCCTTGCGAACTGATACCGACCTGATGATACTTCCCCAATTTCGATCCGTTTTCCTTTGGCATATGTGCCAGGGTATCCACCCGACACCAGTACAACTGAGACCGCAAAGCCAGGTCGACTACTTATGCGGATTGAGTCGAGTCGGCGCTCCACACAAGCCTATCTGGTCCGAAAACTAAGTCGTGGACCCGCATGCCAAGGATAACATACGAAGAGGACTGCGGCCAGGTCAACATCATCGCTCATTTGCAGTATGAGAGCCTCGGTCTCTGGATCGCCAAATCGGACGTTGTACTCGAGTACTTTCGGACCGGTTTCGGTGAGCATGAGACCGACAAAGAGTAGACCGACGAATGGGAAACCTTGTCGGAAGTCGTTAATATCATATTCCGTCGGCGCATGCGGGATGGATATACCTTCTCTCCTCATGCCGTCAATGGTAGGACGAAGAGTTTCCTGCATGATACGATCCATGATGGCGAGGGTTGCCACTGGAGCTGGGGTATATGCACCCATACCGCCGGTATTTAGCCCCGTATCACCTTCGCCGATTCGTTTGTGGTCCTGAGCAGGAGGAAGGGGGACGATTGTATAACCATCAGAAAACGCAAGGATGGATATCTCAGGCCCTTCGAGTAGCTCCTCGACTACAACTTCATCCCCTGATGAATAGAACATAGTGAGACCTTGTTGATGCCATGAATGCACGAGGATGGAAAAGCGGACCTGCAGCCCCAAACACGTTGGCTACCATAATTTGTCGAAGGCCTTCTACTGCTTCGTCGGTAGATTCCGGGATGAGCACCCCTTTTCCGGCAGCGAGACCGCTGGCTTTGAGCACGACCCGGTGACCACAGGAGCGGACATATTCGATTGCTTCATCAGCCTGCGAAGATGAGAATGTGCGGAACTTGGCCGTTGGGATATTGTGACGGAACATGAATGCCTTGGCAAAGGCCTTGCTTCCCTCCATCCTTGCGGCCAGCTCGGTGGGACCGAAGGTGGGGATGCCAACTGCGAGTGAAATGATCGAATAAGTACTAGGTTAAGACATGCAATGTTTATGGACCGACCTTTGCGGAAACAAGCCTCAATGCCTCGCACTAAAGGTTCCTCTGTGCCAGGAAGGATAAGGTTGACCTGGCGCGGATATTAAGAGTAGATGAGGTTGTGTTTGTGTGATACGGACCTCATTCTGAGCGGCGAACTCGACAAGTTGCTGGTAATGGGGAGCTGCAAGGGGCAAATTCAAATTATTTGTCTTGGGAGTGCTAGCGGTTCCGCCATTTCCGGGGCAGACGTAGATACGGTCAACGAGCGGGGACTGGGCGAGCTTCCAGGTGAGAGCGTGTTCTCTACCTCCGCCGCCAACGACAAGAATCCTGGCACTCATTTACGAGCGGTAAGGTGGGAGTCGAATGGAGACGAATAAAATGGATCGAAACGCGGAATGGATCGGTGTCTAGGATTGGGAAGTAGATAAGATAACCATCTCGATCCTTTTTTTTCCTTTGGTTTTTTTCCTCGAGATCCGGCATTAGGTTGAATTCGCATGTCATCGGAGTAACGAAGTGGATGACCGTGACTTTCCCTGTGCCGGTATGCTGAAATCCTGGATGTTCTTGAACGGGCTGAGCGATTCGCCGACCGGTTGGCAAGGCAAAGTTGGGCCGGCAACAGCGCGTGACCCGCTAAAAGAAAGCAGGTTGGGTGCGCCACTGCGAGCTAAACCCAAGTCAAGTCGGCCTCCCTGTCTGGATGGGACTAGCAACAGATGAACCAGGGCTGTCTGACGGCAAGGCAAGTAGCGCCCCGCGACGCTGACCAGTGTGCTCACAACGTGGCCGACAGAGCCAAGTCATAGCCGACAAACCGAACGGTTACCACAGCCAACACCACGCGTCGGATGGGCTCGACGACGAGATGGACGGCAAGGCTGTAGGCTCGCGGAAGCTCTCCCGCAAGGGCTCGAAAAATGGCACCTCCTCGAGATCGTTATGGCGTAAGAAGTCGGCCAAGAAGCAGAGCGAATCGCCCACAGCTCCCACTGCCACTCAGACAAAGCGTCTCTCCGCCTTGACCAGTACACACTCCCTCTCTACCATGGACCCGAATGACGACCACGACCCCGCCCGCTCCTCCCAAGAAAACCTCAACCTCTCATCCACCTCCCTTGTCTCCCGCTCCATCATCCCAGACCCCTTGGGCGAACTCCCTGCTTGGTTCAAGAAGGAGACCGACATGGCCGCCGCCAATATCTCCACCTTCAGGATCAAGTACCACCTCCACGATCCAAATGGCCCTCGCTGGTACCAGAATTACCACCTCCTACCCCCTGCCAATCTCAATCGTCCACCCTCACTTTTCTCTCCTTCCTTTCCTCCGATGTCTGCTTCTGTACATAGTATACACGACCGTTCCGAAGATTCAACGCGACTTCCCGGCCCCAGTCGCTCGCCTTCCAGCACCCCGTTGCCAACTCCGAGTTCGTCCCAAGTCCGTATACCTGATCCCAGTGTCAAATCGCGCAGCCGCAAGACCTCCCAGGACAATGTCGACTCATTGGACACCAGCGATCCATGGGGCACTCGCTGGCATCACCAGTCGCCGTATGATGTGGGCAGCATCAGCAGCCCTGCATCCGTCGATCCTCCCGAGGTAATTGTCTCGCTTCCTTTTACCCCGCATTTGACTGACACGTCTCAGGGTGTAAAAGGCCCGCGCTCACGCGTATCGAGTATGAACACAGGCCAAACACGACGCAAGACCGTAACTCCTTCGCCCCTCTCTCAGTCGACCTCCGCACTTCACCTGCAAACAACAGAGACCCCAACCGTTACGCGTAAGCTAAGCAAGCGTCGCAAGCCCGTATTTGCTGGACTCTTTGGCACACATGAGAAGGACTCGCACGAAAAGGACGCGGCCGAGGCACCGGAGACAACGCCCGATGAGGACACTACCTCCAGTTTGCCGAAGCGATTGTCAATGGTCCCAAATGGCGCTCTTCATATCAACTTTGGCGCGTCAAAACGTCATTCCACCCTCTCTCCAATGAGCATCCCTGCAAATGCTTCCTCTGCAGCGTTGTCGAATCATTCGTCTTCAAAGCATGACAAACGTCAGAGCGTCCTTGGGCGATTAGCAAGAAAGTTTAGTATCTTGCGCAAGCCACACCAAGACGCAGGCTCCACCGCCAACGAGGGGGCTGATAATACCCTTGGTAGAGCGGCACTATCGTCTGTGGATGAACAGTCATCGCGCCGTTCATTCGCTTTGCAGAGCCAATCGTCTCCGGAAAAGCTTGTAACGGGAAAAAAGACTTCCGATCCTTCTAAACGTATCCCACCCCCGCGAATAGACGTGGATGTGGAACCACAAGGTAACAAAGGCCCGTCGGTAGGAATTGACCCAGAGAACAGCGACCGGAATTCGACAATATCCTATGATGTGCCATTCTCGCCGATCGGGAAGCTCATGATTGCCAATCCGGACGCCCCGAGTTCTGAGGGTACAACACCCATGAAGACGAACATTATGTTGCCTCCAGAAGCTCCCAGTGAATCTGCATCCCAGCCCAAGCACTCTGCCCAAGATGTACCGGCTGCAGAACGACCCTTTTCGCCCGATTGGCAACCTGCCACAAAGCACCCTTCTGTGCTGTTCTCTCCTGCTGCCAAGAATTCAGCCCAGGATGCACCAACTGCAGATCGCCCTCTCTCCCCCGATCGGCAGCCTGCTTCCAAGTCGTCTTTCTCGCCTGGGAGGTCGTCGCCCATCCCAGGTCTGCTGAGTCCTATATCCGTCGCCGTGCCTACCGTTACACTTCCCGACCTGTCGCACTTTATGGCTGCGGCGCAATCACCCAGTCCATCCCCTGCGCACCTTCTTTCACCCTCATCATCACCAAAACTCCGCACGCCCGCCAGTGGTCCAATCCAAGTATCAATACCAGCACCCACCCTTGGGGACATTCCTTCACCATCATCCTCACCACTAACCAGGGAGATGCTACGACCTGCCCCGCCCCACTTGGTGCTTCCCGTTGGCAATGATTCTCCGTTATCCAGGGCATCCCTCCTCGCCAATCCTCCCACTCCTTACAACACCGACGACCCGCATTCTGGCTTGCCACCTGTCGAAAAAGTCCCATCCGTTCGCTCTGGCGGCAATAGGCAATCTCAGGATGTACTGTTTCCCAAGCAAGTTTCCCCCGTCAATGAACCGGACAATCGCCCAGTAGACGGTGATGTCCGGGCTAGATCCAACTCGACGACGGGGAGGCAAACGGAGACGTTCAAGCTAATGAGGACCCAATCGGACAAGGTATCGACGTCTTCGGAGGCGGCCTTTCAGGCCGAGGGTGATTCATATCTGCTTGTCAACTCGAGTGATGCTCCTCGTCGTCGAAGAACGAAGGAAAGGGCAAAGAGGGTCGAGAAGACTCCGTCAAGAACATCGCGCGAAAGGGAGCGAGCGAGTGATCGGGAGACAGAGAGAGGGAGGGAGGGAGAAAGGGAGAAGGAACGTGAGAGGGAGAAGGAGCGACAGAGAGAACGTGATAGAGAGCGGGAGAGGGAGAGGGAGAGGGAGAGGGAGAATGAAAGGGAAAGGGAAAGAGAAAGAGAGAAAAGGAAAGAGAGGGAGCGCGAAAGGGAGAAGGAAAGGGAGCGCGAGAGACAGCGGGAGAGGGAGAGGGAGAGGCAGCGAGAAAGAGAGAGGGAAAGGGAAAGGGAAATTAGGGAACGCGAGAGAGAGAGGGAGAGGGAGAGGGGTGTCAGGGAACGCGAGAGAGAAAGGGAGAGGGGGAGGGAGAGGGAGAGGGATGTCAGGGAACGCGAGAGAGAAAGGGAGAGGGAGAGGGACATCAGGGAACGCGAGAGAGAGAGGGAGAGGGAGAGGGAGAGGGAGAGGGAACGTGGGAGAGAAAGAGAGAAGGAAATTAGGGAGCGGGAAAGGGAAATCAGGGAGCGCGAGTGGGAGAGGGAAAGGGAAAGAGGGATCAGGGAGCGCGAAAGGGAGCGAGAACGAGAGAGGGAGCGATTGAAGGACGAGGAACGCGAACGTAGGAGAACCCAGGAGAAGGCTTCTCACCGGGTAGACGAAGACCACCGCCGGACCACCAGTAATCCAAGGGCAAAATCACCACCAGCCGACACATCGGATGCCGGTTCTCTCTCTGGGCGACCTGGACGAGCCCGTAGCCTTGACGCCACGCAACGGCCAACTGTCGTTCAGCCCCTGATATTCACTCTGCAGGACAATCCTCCACGCCCCCGGAAGAGCGATGATAGGCCGCGGGAGTCCATCCATCAGAGTCATTCAAAGGCTGCCCGCACTGGGCAAAGTCCAGTCGTAACAGTTGCGCGTGTTGATCACCTGCCATCCATGTCCGCCCGGCCAACGTCGGAGCTGACCTCGACAGCTGATATCAATGCTCTCAAAGCACGCGAAGCATGGGAGATAGACCGACTATGGAAGGGAAGAAGCATGGTCCAAGGTCAGCCGGAAACCAGCATGATTGCCTCACCTTCCAGCACGGACTCCAGGGTTGTCAATGAGCCGGGCAAAGACACTATCTCGATACAAACTCTCGCCCACGGATCCAGTCACACATCATACGTCGTGCAACCATTGCAAGCACACCCGATACCTGCCAGCGTGTTTTATGCTAACATGCCATCCGCACCTCCACCGATCATCTATGCTGCTACCTCTCCATACGGGCAACCACATCCCTCAGCATCGAGGGACTTTACGACGTATCACTCGTTGCCCAACTCTTTCGCCTTCCCTTCCAATGAGTCCTCGGTCAACTTGCCCCCTCGCCCCAATCCTCTACCTACGCCTCCACGCCAATCGACCTATCAGCCTGCCCATTTACCAGTCCTGGTGGATAGAAGCAGCGGATCTGCTTCTGATTATTGGGGAAAGTATGCTAACACGCCTTCACATGCGTGATATACCCGCTTCGTCTTCGTCAGCATTCCGCATGGTTTCACATTCACTTAGATTCACACACACTCACGATATCCCCAACTACCACCACATCTTCCGCTGCATTCCATTTCACGCCGGTGCTATTCCTTTAGGTGCTTACGTGCATTGTTATTGTTTTCCTCCTTTTTCCTCTTTACTTATTGCGAACTGTGGACCTCTACCGTGTAACAGCTCACACCAAATTTTAATGAAGGCGATAGTATAATTCTACTTTATTAAAATCGCTAGCACAGCTTGCTTAGTCGCGACTCGCTTAGTCGCAACTTGCTTAGTCACAACTTGCTTAGTCACAACTTCATCTCTTAACTCTCATTCGCTGGCGTCTCTTCT
>JBBPKG010000104.1:0-58728 GCA_038089115.1 Fistulinella cinereoalba | reverse complement strand
GGTAATCCTAGGTGGCAAAATTCAACCTACCTTGTCAACAGCCATGACCTCCGGTCCCTCGGTGGCAACGGATGGCCATAACATGTCTATTGTGTGACGAGCTGCATATGAGTTGTTGTAAGTGTCCATAACAAGGGTGCGCGCAGTCTCAATCCAATCGGCTTGCCAACCGACGTGCTTGAAGTATTCAAGTTTGTGCTGAGGATGGAGTACTGAAAAACAGCATCAGTTATTGGTCAAAATAAATAAAGCATATGAAACAATGAAATGGAACATACCCATGGCAATCCGATACAAATCGGATGCATCTGTTAATGAGTAGTAACGGTTGAGCGTACGTTTTGCAAGGCTGATGGCAGCATGGATAGCTGGGCTAAGGTTCTCCTTGTTTATCATTCCTGTGGTGAAGGTTTCGTCAATAAAATCCATTGCTGGGATTACCATGGCGAGATTTGGATTATTCCACGAGAAGAACAATGTTGCATCCTTCAAGATCTGGGCAATGGGTCTGCAACGTGTCATGTGGCTGTGCATACACACGCAAACCTTGAGGACATTGCGCAATTGCTTGAGAAGAGCCCACTCATTATCATTCAGTGCGTACTGACTCACTCCCAGCCTGTGCTTATCCATGATCCCATCTATTCCAGCATGGTACTTCAGTGCAAACTCCAACATGTCAAATGTGGAGTTTCACTGGGTGCTGACATCTCGTGGCAACATTTTCACAGGCAATGATGACTCAGCCACAATGCTATTCCATGCTGGCAATAGCTTCATGCTTGAGCCAACAATCTTAAATGACAATTGGCGAATCTACAAGTTTATGGACATGAGGTGAGTATGTTTTAGACAGAATAGCATACTCACTTTGGCCAACAGGAGGTGAAGTGGCTTGGTGTGTGCTTCCAGGTCTTGCCGCTCCTCTCTCGTCAAGAAGGTGAGTTCATCAAGCCATCCTTCTATATTGTTGTCTGTATGGGCCTCACCCTCCCCCTCAAGGTCCTACTCAATATCATCATTCATGTTGAGGTCTTCAAGATCACCGGTTTCCCCAAGGTCTAATAATGCCTTCAGTGCATTTTCTCCATGCTTGCCCTTTGGTATGTCAAATTGTTTTATCAGTGTCTTTGCCACGAGGTTAATAACGTGTAGGAAGCACCAAGTGCGAGTCGAATCGCCACCAAAATGAGCAAGCTGATCACCCAACTCATCAATCATCACATCGTTTGACGATGCGTTATCAGCGGTGATGCTTAGTATCTGGGTTGTTTTTTTCAGGTACGTTTGTATCGTTGCATTCAAATCCAAGCATGCTAACCTTGTCCGAGATTCCAAACTCAGCCAGAACATTGGCAAATGTTTCAGCCAGGTTAACCCCGCTGTGTGACTACAAATGCAGGAACGTGTTGAGCCTGTACAGCTTATAATGGGATGTCAGCCTCCTTACCTTGGCTCGCTCGCTAACATCGAGAACGAGCACCTGTGGCTTCTCATCCAGCAGCAAATGGACTGTAATTGCCACGAATGACTTGTGGTTGGGTGAAGTCCAGGCATCTGTGGCAAAACTAAGCTCACCTTGATATTCCTGCTCAAAGGTATGTATCTTTCACTACATCCATTCTTGATCATGTCAAAGGGACTTACACGCAACATTTTAGCGATACGTTTGCGTACGTTGGCAAAGACCAATTGTGTGTCACGTGATACAGTTGATGGATGAGGTATGTAGTATTCGGGGCGTCCTGTTTTCATCAATGACTGAAACCCTCGGTCATTGATGATCTCAAAAGGTCGCATGCTTTCAACCACCCAGCGGACTATCTCGATCCTGGAAGATGGCAATGCAAAGTTAACACAATGTCAAGACCACAATAGTGTGATGCTGAGTGAAACATGTACTTTGTCTCAGTGCATGTATGCTGCCGATGTGAGTAACCAACCTTTCCAGTTGCACTTTGGCGTTCGAAAGCTGCTGGTATTGATCCAGTCACAGTGTACTGCTTGATTGCCAAGCATGCAGTGTCAAGATTTTCAGTGCTCACAATAATATGCTTCATTGTCTCATCACCCCAGCATGAGCGTACGTGTTTCTGCAAGTTGCTGGTTGATGTTTTGTCGCCTGTATCTACTAGGAACCGGCGGACCCTATGCATGCACCCCTTTGCAAGACACTTAAAGACATGTGAACGTCGCTGTCCCACATACTCGATATCTGGTGTGGGGCTGAAAAATGCATAGACACGTGCGTTCCAGTCTTCCTTCATGCATTCTAGTAATGATTAGTCTAGATTTAATAATAGAATACTATTTTTTTACCTAACTCTGCATCTGAGCTTTCCGCAGGCTCCTCTGGCACCTCTATAGCAGAGTCGGCAACTGTGGTTGAGTTTGTATTGTCTGATGGCCTTTCAATGGCAACCACTTTTTCAGATACATGCATAGTAGCTTTGTCATCATCTGATGATGCCATGTGGGCTCATTTTTTTGATACTGCTGAGGCATTAGTGGGGGGAGTGCAGGTATTGTCTGCTATCAGGTTGGCATGTGATAGTGCCTTTGCCTTTTCAGTAGGGCGAGATACATGTTTGGACTGCATGAGCGAAGTTCTCAAGACGAGATCTATTATGTGGATCTCAAAATTAAAGTTTCCTATAAGGTTTCATAGTTACTGTTGTGACATGTTACATGTGATGGATAGCTCGGATACAGGGGTCAAGGGTACAGGGTACATGGGTCTTGCTAAAGACAACCCCTACCCATACCCTGTAGTACCCCTTAGGGACCCTTGACCCCCACGGGTTACTCCTACCCTTGCAGTTCTCTAGTGGTGCTCTGTTAAGATAACGGGTTGTGGGGTATACAATATGGAAGTGGCAGTTTGTTATGGAGTTATTATATGGGTTTAGATAGGGTTCTTGGATGGTGATGATATCCCAGTCGGTGATGGTGGGATTCAGAAGTGAGAGCTGTGTAATGTGCAATTTGTTGAGGTTCTGATGCCAGATTCTGATTTCTGTCTTGGTGTTGTTGGGCGTGTTATTCATTGCATGAGGTCAGGGTTGGTAGGAGGTGTCACGAGTGTCTGGCGAGCGCCGCCTTGCTGAGGGGGCTGGGTGGGAGGTTGGAGAGTGGGATTGGAATGTGGTTCGGGTTGGGGGGGGTATGGTGGTCACCTCATCTTGGTGCGGTGCCTCTGCCTCTGCCAGTTCTTTGGTGCTGGTTGGCTGCAGCCTCCTGGTTCCAGTTGGTGCTGCCATTGCTGTTAAGCATGGTCTGGCATAGGAGTCACTGACCTGTTGGAAGGGGTCTCGTGTTGTTGTCAGGCGTGATATTGTCCAAGGAAGGAAAAGGTGGTGGGCAGGAGGTGGGACAGATTACTTGGGTCCATTCCTCTGAGGTAGAGAAATAAGGCATGAGATTTTCAGGATGTTTGCAATTGATGTTGTCTTTCTTTACTTTGTAGACTGGACATTCAGTGCTGTTGCTCAAGTGGGTGTCAGAGCTGCAGTTGATGCAGTACTTTTCTGGTGTTTTCCAGTCATAGTTGGCAGTGCAATGTATGTGGCTGCAGGTGGCATAGGTGTCATGAAGGGCCTTGCAGTCTTTGGCTATATGTCCTCATCATTGGCACCTGGTGCATCAGATGGGTGTCTTGGCCTCCTTTCATGGGTGAAGTTTTTCTTTTCCTATTATGAGTCCATCGTGGTTGGCTGTGTGTGGGCTTAGGAAGGAGAAGAGTGCATATGCTACTCTTTGGTTGGGTGCTCACTTTTCAGTGGGTTTGATCCAGCATATATCTCCAATAGATCTGGGTGGGAGTTCGTTTTCTTGCTCCACTTCTGTTATCCACATGTGGCTGGTGATGTTGCATGCAGTTGGCAGAAAAGGGACCATGACCTGATGTTTTTTGTCCCTAATGACACCTTGTAGGCCCAAGCTGGCCATGATGGCTTCACAGTTGTCGGGAGTTTGTAGCCAGGTAGCTGCTTCAGGAGTGCTAAGTTCGAGTAGTAGTCCTCCTCTGCGAAGAGTCTGGACAGCTCTGATCTTGTAGGATATATTGTTGGGGTGTTCTAGGTTGTTGATCGCCTGTTGAAATTTCTCAGCAATGGTAGGTTTTGTGTCCATGGGGGCAAACAGGGGGGTGTCAGTCGCTGGATGGAGTAGCACTTGACATTCTCTGTCTGTGGCCTGTGCAATTGCTGGGATGGCCTCTGCCCTCGCTCCTTTGGCCATGAAAGATTGGCGACCTTCCCTCACTGCTGCACTGTAGGAAGTGGGCCTTCCCCTCCTGTATGGAGCATGGACTTCTTTGCCAGGCCCTGCATCATCTTGTTGGCCAATTGGATTGCTGGGGCCAGTACCTCAATGGATTGCTTGACATCATCTATGCTCGAGAGGACTGCATCTGCTACCTCCTCTGCCCTAGCTACCATGACATAGAGTAGTTTGGTGGATTCTCTCTCATTGTCGGGGGCCTGGGTAGCTGCGATGCTCTCTATGCTCACGTTTAGCATTTCTGCAGCCTTCAGGATTTGGGCGGCATTGCCAGCTATGGCTTGGATCATGTGGTTCAAGACCGCTTGTGCCACATTCTCTTTGATGCTGGCTATCAGGTCAGTGGCGATGGTGGACTGTGTTAGGTCTCTGAGGAGGAATGCTACTGCTCTGACTGCTTCTACTGCTGGGAGTGGCATGGGTTCTATTTGGCTAACATGGAATAATATGTCAGTCATGTGTTCTGGCATAAATTATGTCCTGACCAAGGCGACAGAGAGCTTTGCTTTCTAAGTAATAATGACCTTCTGCTGCCAAGTTGACTGTGTATCTGTGGTCTTTATTTGGGTGGGTGGCCGTTTGCAATCGTAGAGAGCTGATAGAGTGTCACCGTTGGTTTTCGGATTGTGTGCCTATCGTGGGAACATTGCCTGCTGCAGTGCTGGAATGTAGTGTGCATCCCCATTCCATAGTCATATCGGGGCCCAGCCTCTGATGGAAGCTTCCTGGTATGGATGGAATGTTTGGATTGGTGGGTTTTGTGCTGGTGTTGGTGGTCAATTGCTCCTTTAATGTCTCCTCAGTTCTGGGGTCCTGGTAGGAGTGCCACATGGAGAGAAGAAAAGAAGCTCGATCGCCATGATGGCCTACTACTCCATAAATGATGGCATGTACATCGAAGATGTGAAGATCACAACCATGCTCAACAAATTGAGCAAAGGATTAGGCTTAGCATTCGCTGAGTCCTACTATGAGAGAATGGCCGCCAGCAGAATCCCTGCCGCCCAACAGACCTGGGCTGAGTTTGTCAAAGAACTACACGCCACTTTCTATTCAAAAGATGGAGAGAAGGAAGCCCAATGAGAGCTTAGCAAGCTCACCATGCCACCGGTCCACAACCCAATCCTGGAACAACTCAAAGAGTTCATCCCCAAATTCCAGCTCCTCATGGCCTGAGCCAAAGACGTCTCAAAAGGCACCCAATCTGAGATCCTCGCCACTGGCCTCCATTCCAACATCATGGAGTGCATCACCTATGCTGGCAAAGAGTCTGAAACCCCAGATGACTGGATCAACCAAGCCAGAGAAACCTTCCATGCCATGCAAAGGGTCAAAGACATCAAGGAAAGATGCTACACCACTCCCAGAAGAGATCCAAATGTGATGGATGTCGACACAGTTTGCCTCACCCCCCTAGAAAGGGCCAGGCACATGAAAGAGGGAAGATGTTTCATTTGTCACAAGACCAGCTGCACTAGCTGAAACCACTCCAGCTATCCCAGATCTAGAAATTCTGGAAACAGAGACAAACCCCTCCTATGCACCCCCAAATGGGAACAAACATGTGCCACAGAAACCAAGGAACTGGATGAAGTCGCCAACTACATCTGTGAAATTACCTCAAGCAAACATGCCAAGAAGAATGAAGTCCTATGCATTTTACAAGAAGTCTTCAATGAAGATGAGAAGACTGCTCAGCTCTCCACAGCTGAAGAAGAAAAGACCACTCCTACCAAGGAGGGTTTTTAGATCGAGAATCAGGAACAACATCTGATTCTCTAGATGAGTACCTCTCTGTATTAGTATCCTCTGAATGGAAATCCTTGACCATCCCATTTTTGATTAAAGTTCCTGAGAGGGAAACTGTTGTAAACCTAACTGCCCTTGTAGATTGTGGAGCAACCGGGAATTTTATCAGCCAAGCCCTGGCCATACGACACAGCTTCCCAAAGATCCCCCTCAAACGCTCCCAACACACACACCATCAATGCGGACAGCACCACAAACAAACAAGGAACCATATATCATCAAACGACCCTATGAAACAGGCACAGGTATTTGCCCACACAATTAATGGACTTCATCATTTTCTTTTGACTTTCTTATCTAATCTTTCTTACCTTATCCTATCCAGCAAGTTCCGGAGATCTTATCTTATCTAGGCTAGATCCGAGATCCACTTATTTTATCTTCTAACCTGTGCAGCGCCTAGACTGAGTCTAGCCTCGTAGCCTTTTCTTTATTGATTCTGTTTCTCAAACATTCCTATGATGTATGTGCTTGCGCATACACCCTATGCCCAGACATCATATGATAATTATTCCATCTATGGCATTTATGTCTTTCTTTCCTTTCTCATATTTACGCACAGACCATGTGCCAGACATGTACACACATACCTATGATATATAAACCAGGGCTCCAACCTCGATGGCTCCCCATCTTGGTTGTCCTTGACCTTTACCTTCACCAAGGCCAGCCAACTCTAAGCTACCTCCTTACCAAGGGGCTAGTCTTTTCTCATTGCATTAGCTTTCAGCCATTCGCTTGTGCTTTGGACGTGTGACTCAAGTTCGGTCACAACATTACAACCAAGATCAAAGCCTCACCCTAACGTCACTACCATTGCCGCATGTCTGAAGAGAAGGATGCATAGAAGGTCTCCCACACCCATCTCCTGCGAAGCATAAAGAAGTACGCACCCCCATTTGACATTTAACCTCACTAGCTGGTACCCTGTTTCATTGTCTAACTTGGATACTTGGTAGTGTCTGGATATTTGGCAAGGAGAGTCTTAGGCGGTGTCAGGACTGGGCCCCTGGACGGAACCGTCGTGAAGACAGGAGACAACAGAAGAGAAGAGAGCACCTGAAGCATATCAATGCCGTCCAGCTTCAGCATCGAAGCCGTCTTTCCTTTATCAGCACCCTGATCCCACTCACTGTCACTGCCACAAGAACCGGCAGCAGACCCCCCCAGATTCCGTTTCTCTTTCGATGACTTGGAACCTCTCTGGTACCCCACTGAGGAAGAGGCACAAGCGGACACAGAGTGCCTGCTACAGCAACTGATCGACTAATCAGACGAAAGAGGGCTGAGGGAGATTTATGAGGACGAGCAGTGGAAAGAAGTTGATCGGCAGGTAGAAGCAGAAGGGAGAGTAATTGGTTCAGTTAGAAGGAAACAGACCAGACGGGTATATGAGGCTAACCCCACGAAGAAGTGCAGGGAGTCCTATTGCCAGATCATCGAGGATTTGGAACCAGGCGAGGTATTACAGACACCCTATCTACGGCCACACACAAGCTGTTGCTCACCCAAAAGATATATTGCATCCATTGGTCAATACCAACGTGGTAACAACCCCATCCCCATCGCTAATTTCTATCCTCTGTTTTACCTACTGTACAACCATCATTGGGGCCTTCATTAGACGATAACCCTCCCCTCCTCACAATAGCAAATGTCTTCCTCTGGCCAGGTTCAGGACTGGAAGATGATGAGTGACTCAGAGAAGATCGCCCATATGGCTCAACTATTCAACAATCAGTCAGCAGCAATAACGAGATTACAAGAAGCACAGGAACTAGGAGAGCAAGCCATGAGAGTCATGGAAGCACAGCTGGTGGACACGCAGCAAAGGGCCCAAGAAGCAGAAGATCGGGCCAAAGAAATTTTATGACTACACACCTGGGTCAACAAGGGCCAAACGACGCAGGGAGAAGGAATGACTGGTCCCTTTGGTGGATCGAAGGTTGAGATATTCCATGAGCCAGGATTCTACTACAGTGGAAAGGCTGAGTTCGAAGAATGGTGGATAAAGATGCAGTCATATCTGGACTGCAACGAGAAGCTGTTCTCGTTCACACAAGAAAACAGCAACACAAGGTACCCAAAGTTCAAGCTGCAAGTTTTCGCCATCCTCTCCAGGCTGAAGGGCGTCAAGGGAGGAAACTACACACTGAACAAACTTAGGAAGCTGCACGACGGAACGGAGGGGTACACGATGTGGCAAGAATTCAAAGGGATAATAGAAGATCTCTTTCGCCCAGTACTTTAGGAAGACTGGGCCACGAAGCAACTCTCGAAGTGTAAGTAAGGCACACGAGATATTGACACCTTCCTAGTGGAATGGACGAAGTTGCACACCCAGGCAGCACCAGGTGATCGCATAGGGATGTTCCTCAAAGGTGGTCTGAAGAAGCAGATCGTGGAGGAGATCTACATACAGGCAGAATCTCTGGAGGACAACGGTGAAAGACACCATTGAAGTAGTGCGCACCATAGCGAAGGTGCAAGAGGTGTTCCGTATCAACATGGGCACAACGTCCTAGGATGACAATAAAAGCACCAAAAACTGAAACGTTCGGGCCAGCCAAAAAGGCTCGACACAGAAGGGGGGTAAGAAGACCTCCACCCAGAAGATATTTGAAGGTGGCAGTGGAGGAATTGCATGCTACACCTGTGGCAAGGAAGGCCACTTTATGAAGGACTGCAGAAGTCCGAAGAAGCCTTGCCCCAAATGCAAATGGCTAGGAGGTAAGCACAAAAGGGAATGCTCCAAGGGAGGCTCTTGAAATGCATGAGCAGCGAAGGAAGCCAACTCGTCAGAAGAAGAAGAAGAACCCAAGGAACCCGAACAGACAATGGGCTCAGACCCCTTCACCAACATCCACAGCCTGACCAGGAAGCAGCTCGAGGAGCACTTCAAGAAGAAGTATATGAAGCAGGCAGTGGACCAGAATAAGGGAAAAGGGAAGGCAGTCTGATCAAGCTGGATGATCAGACTGTGACTGACAATTATAGATACATGTCATGTAGGACTAATCATTTTGATGTACTCACATCTTTAGAAATCAAAGGCGTTACAGCCGACAAGTGCCAAGAGGTGACCCTAGAGGGGCACGGCCGGGGCTGTATAATGCCGGTGCTTAATTCCTCTTCACAAAAGGAAGTAAAAGTCATGATGAAACCTACTGACACAGAAGAAACCCCAGACAACATATTCACAAGAAGTTGCTCCCACAAACGGGAGATATTACTGACAGTACAGGTGGCTCCTTCAAATGCCAAGAAAAACCTCAAGAAGGTGGAAGCACTCCTAGACCGCAGAGCAAACAAAGTCTTCATTGATCGAAGATGGGTTGAGGAGCAAAGTTGGGAACTCAAGGAGTTACTGCAACCAATCCTGGTATTCAACATGGATGGCACCAAGAACAGTGCCAGAAGTATCACTCATACCGTGGAATTACTGATGGACTATCTAGGACATCGAGAGAAGATGATCGCAGAAGTCACTGACTTGGGAAAGAATGCCCTTGTCATCGGGTATAGCTGGTTAAAGAAGCATAACCTGGAAATAGATTGGCAAGAAGGCACAGTCAAGATGACGCGATGCCTGCGAAGCTGCCTCATGCTACAAGACAGAGGAGCGCATATCACCACCATAGAAGAAGAAGAGCAGGAGGATGCATGGGACATGTACTATGCATGCACAGCTATCAAGAAGATCGACAAGAAGGTCGACACAACACTAGAAGAACTCGTGCCCAAGCAATACCACAAGTTTGCGAAGGTCTTTTCCAAAGGAGATAGCGAAAGGATGCCACTGCGAAAGCCATGGGATCACAGGATAGATCTCAAGGACACATTCAAGCCCAAGAAGGGGCACATCATTCTCCTGAGTGCCAAAGAACAGAAGGAAGTCACGGCATTCATAGATGAACAGCTGAGGAAGGGGTACATCCGACCCAGCAAATCACCACAGACATCACCGGTATTTTTCATGCCAAAGAAGACTGGCAATAAGAGGATGGTACAGGACTACCGATACCTCAACGAACATACAGTGAAGAACAACTACCCACTGCCACTTATTTCACAACTGGTTGATAAGCTCAAAGGAGCAAAGTTGTTCATGAAGATGGACCTCAGATGGGGTTACAACAACATTCAGATCAAAGAAGGAGACGAATGGAAGGCAGCATTTGTATGCTTTAGAGGGGCCTTTGAACCACTGGTTATGTTCTTTGGCTTATGCAACTCATCTGCAACGTTCCAGGTGATAATTGTTACAAGTGTCCGAAGGACGAGTGTTACTCAGTCCTGACCGACACCTGACCGACACCTGACCGACAGATGTGACCGACGTCTGACCGACACCTGACCAACGTCTGTCAGGTATGACTAAGACACTTGTGTTTTGGGAACGCTGAGGTTTCCTTGCACAAGAGTAGCAAGCACTCAAGTGTAGCTTGGAGACACGATAGAGTGTGAGTCTGAGTTAAAGAAGACCTCTGTCTCACACTAGAGGAATCCCTTGGGCAAGAGGTAGGCTTGTTCAGCGTAGATCTAGCTAAGGAGCTATGATACATGCAGCCAAGTATTTATACTATGGATGGGGGGCTGTGAGCCCAGAAAGGAGAAGGCTGTCCATAGAGATAAGTAGGAATGGAAGGCATAGCCCTCATCAACATGAGGCAACGAAGGAGAGATAAGTAAAAGTACAAATATGGGCAGACTGTATATAGTACACCTTCAGAAGCGTTGGTTGCGATTAAGGGGGCGTATGAGAAGGTCGTCGGTGTAGGGGATTACTACTAGTTCCTCCGCTTCTAAGGCTTCGTTGAACCTACCAATGAGCATAGGAAAAACCGTATCATTACCCCCTTCGTTCGACTGATTGTCCTCATCAGTCCCAAGCATAATCTGCATTGACTCCATATCCTGCTGGATCGTAGTCGGGGTCGAAGTCCAGTCGGGGGAAGGAGAGGAGGGGTCATCGGGAGCAGGAGTCAGGGGGATGCCCTGGGGCAGCATGCAGGCAATGTGGGCAAATGAGTTGAGGACAATGTCGTCGGAGATGGGATCTCTCTCCACATTCCCAGCAGGGAGGATGTCGGGCTCGGGAATGCCCTCCTCCATGTACATCCGAGAGAGGCGCTCGGTATACGGTGTGACCCTGTTGCTGTTGGCATCGCTGAGGTCACTGTGTTGACTGAGTGGGCTCCCCAGGTATGAGGGAACGAGAGGGTATGTTGGTACCGGCATTTCGGGGACTCTGGTGACGATCCTCCGGATGTGGGGGGAGGGTAGAGGAAGAGGAGGAGGAGATCCCCCTCAAAGGAATCGCGTTGCTAGGCATCGTCGCAGTAGGTCGAGTGCTGGGGTCTGTTCCATCCCCTCCAGCATAAGGGTTATATCACGCTCCAGAGCCACCTCCAGGTCATGCAAAGTCTGCGATCTCGGGGTAGGCGGAGTGAAGACGAACCCATTCGTCTCGTCCTGGTTGGGCGAGGGATTGAACGAAGGTTCGGACAATGGGGTAGAGGTATACTGGGGGGATCTGGCGGACGATGTCAAGAAAGCCGAGATCCCAGAGGGAGAAGAGGAAGCTGTCTCACATGGCAAGGACATGCTTGAAGAGCTGGGGGGAGTAGATATGATGGTTGTCCGGATCGACGACGTAGTTTCGGAGGGCAACATATCAGAGGTAAGAGTCGGTGAGACGATAGAGGGTAATGGAGGTGGAAAAGTCAAGGATATCTTCGAGGGCGTTGCTGGTGGAGGCCGATTCGAGGATGGTGGCGAAGAGGGAGAGGATAGTCCCGACAGGGAAGATTTGGAAGGCGAGGAACAGGGGAGGAGTGGGAGTGGGGGAGTGGGAGTCTTCAACGGTGGGGTAGTCCTCCGGATTTTCCACGAGGACTGGGGACGAGGGAGCAGAGTTAGTGGGTGACATCTTTTTATCTGAGGGGGCTTGGGTGGTGAGATCAAAGTCGATGTCTTCTCTTATAAGCCCGAATGAGGGCTCGCGCCCCGATTAGGTTTTGTTCGGGTTCCCAGGTATTCTCGGAGGAGGGGTATCCTTTTCATTGGATCAGATAGGACAGATTTTTGGTTCCTCGATGCACCACTATCTGCTCCACTTCGTATTGTTCTTCTCCTGAGATAAGGTCAGGCGGCAGTTGTTTATAGTTAGGGCCATGTTCCGATGTCTCGATATAGGGAGATAGGAGGGAGGCGTGGAAGACATTATGCATTTTCCAGGTCGGTGGGAGACGGAGTTCGTAGGTTATGGGAGATAAGACCTTTGTGATCGTAAACGGTCCTTCTCTTTTGGGGGCAAGCTTCTTTGATGGGTAGGGGGTATGAAGGTTTCTTCCATCTAGCCATACTTGGTCTCCTACTTTCCACGGTTTGAACGTTGATTTGGTCTGATCCTTCATTCTCTGAGCCACGAGGTTTCGGGCTGCTAAGGCTTCGTCCCTTGCCTTATCTAAGGTTTGCAACCTGTCAGCCAAGGCTGGGATGAAAGTTTGTCCGATTCGAGGGTAGGCTTGTGGTTCGTATCCCATCATTAGGGAGAATGGGGATTGTTTGGTAACGGAATGTTGGGAGGAATTATGATGGAATTCCGCGAGAGGGAGGAAGGCATGCCACTTATCTGGCCTCCCTTCACAGAAGATGTGGAGATAGGTTTCAAGTTCTTGGTTGACTCGTTTGGTTGCGCCGTCTGTTTGGGGGTGATAAGCCGTAGAGAGGGCCATGTCGTATTGCAGGAGTCAGGAAAGTTCCAGGGCGAATGCTGATGCGAATTGGGGTCCCCGGTCGGAGATACATTTGTCATGTACATAGGCCGAAGCGGAGGAAGACCGTTGTGAAAAAGAGTTGAGCGATTCCTGCTGCATTGATGTTTTTTGTACAAGGGGCGAAGATCACCCCCTTCATAAGCCCATGGTCGACCATGACCATGACAGAGTCGAAGCCGTCGGAGGGGGGGAGGCCGGTGATGAGATCGACGGAGACGAGGGAGAAGGGGTGGGCAGCGGAGGAAGGGATAGGGGAGAGTGCGGGGGTAGTGGGATGGGTCGCAGCCTTGTGAGCCTGACAGACGGCACAGCTGCGGACAAAGCGGTGGGTGAAGGTGGACAGACCGGGCCATCAGTAGTTGCGGGACAGGAGGTGCAGGAGCCGGAGATGACCACCATGCCCCCTGGCGGGGGAGGAGTGGATGGAGGAGACCAGGGCGGTCCATTGATCGGCAAAATGCCAGTCCCCGGGGTGTGCGCGGGGGAAAAGGGAATCTTCTAAGGCCATGGCTTCGAGTGCCTTCAGAACGAGAGGGTCCGTCGGGGAGGATTGGGCGATCTTTTGGACCAGAGCGAGGTCAATGGCGTTAATGAAGAGGTCATCGGGAAGGAGAGTGGCATTGTCGTTATCGTGCGAGGTGTCTACCTCGTCTTTGTGGGAAAGGGCATTGGCAGGCCCCATAGATGTTCCGGGCAAATGGTGGAAGGACAGGTCAAAGTCCTGGAGAAATAGCTGCCATCGAGCGTGTTGGTGGGACAGCTTGCGTGGTTCCTTAAAATACAAGAGATTCTTGTGATCGGTGAGGATTGTGACCACGTGTTCAGTGCCTTGGAGGTAGTGTCGCCATTCCTCGAGTGCCAGAATGACACCGAGGAGTTCTTTATCGTAAATATCATAGTTCCGTTCTGCGGGAGAGAGAGTGGAAGATCAGTAGATGCAGGGGTGGAGATCGCCATTTGCGTCTTTTTGCATTAGGACGCCACCGGTAGCGGTAAGGGAGGCATCGGTCATGACGAAGAAGGGCCGAGTTGTGTCAGGCATTGATAGGACAGGTTGAGCGAGGAAGAGTTCCTGGAGGTGTTGAAATGCCGTTTCTTGCTCGTGTCCCCAAATGAACGAGCGGGTCTTCTTGGTTAGATCAATGAGCGGCCGGGCGATGTGAGAGAAGTTTGGGATGAACTTCCTGTAGAAGTTGCAAAAGCCTAGGAAAGATCGGACCTGTTTGACTCCGGTGGGGGATTTCCAGTCCTTGATCATATCTAATTTTCCTGGATCCATATGGACCGATCCTTGTTCTATGACCATCCCTAAGTATTCGACTCGTTTCTGATCAAAAAAGCATTTGGAGAGTTTGAGGTAGAGGTGTTGTTCAATCATTCGTTGTAAAACCTTCCGAGTCCTTTCGTCATGGTCATTTTGATCAGCAGAATGGATGAGGAGGTCATCCATGTAAATGATAAGCCATCCCTCTGCAATATAATCGGCGAAGATATCGTTCATAAACGCTTGAAAGGTGGAGGGAGAGTTACATAATCCGAAGAACATTACTGTGGGTTCGAAGAGCCTGAATGGAGTGATGAAGGCAGCCTTCCAACGATCATCGGGATGGATCTGTACATTGTTATATCCCCATCGTACATCCATTTTAGTGAATATAGACGATCCCTTAAGTTGGTCGATGAGGTCTCCAATGAGTGGGAGGGGGTAGGCATTTTTGATGGTGTGTGAGTTCAAGTATCGGTAATCTTGACACGGGCGGAGTTTCCCGTCTTTCTTTTGGACAAAGAAGAAAGGAGATGCCTGGGGGGATTTGCTGGGCTGTATCTTTCCGTTGCGAAGATGTTCGTCGATGAATTCTTTGCATACCCTTGTTTCGGTAGGATTCAGGGGGTAGGCCTTAGCCCTTCTGGGGGAGAAGGTGTCTTGCAAATCGATCTGATGATCATGGGTTCGAGTGGGGGGTAAAGAGTTGGCTGCTTCTTCAGAGAACACTGAGGAGTATCTGGCAAATTTTGGTGGAAGGGAGTCCCCGATCTTTCCTGATTCTTGGGCGATGGTGGTACTAAGTGTGGTTTTCCTGATTTCCTCGATCATGTTTTCGCCATCAGTCTCGAGATACCATAATAGGTATCTTTGTTCAAGGGGGTTGGGTTGCTTTGGTATGGACAAGGTGTTGGTTGTCCAGTCAATTATCGGATTGACTCGTTTAAGCCAGTTCATTCCCAAGATTACATCGTGTTTCTCACTTCCCAATACTAGAAATTGGTGTCGGGTTGGTATATTATCCGTAGTGACGTCCAAAGTGGTCTGGTACTTGATGATTCCTTTGGCGTTGGTGGTTCCATCGATGTTAATGGCTTGCCTCGGTCTTTTGAGAGGGATGAGAGGGTAGGAGAATTTCCTGGCGATTTTTGCTGATGAAGTTCCTGGTTGCTCCACAGTCCACTAGGGCTTTTACGGTTTCAGTGGTTTCTCTCTCTGGAACATTGATCGAAATGGGAATTGTTATTGATCTTTGTTCGGAGGATACTAATATAGAGAGATATTCTGGGGTTCCCGACGCTGCAGCAGGTCCCCTTTTCAAAAATCCTTGGTGGAGAGTTGTGCGATCGTTTCTTCTTCTTCAGCGAAACATTCCTTGAGTACTCAGAGGACTTTGTCCTTTTTTACTCCTTTCTTTCCTTTCAGCTCCCTTACATACTCGTCAACTTTGTCTTTCTCTGTTGTTTCCGTAGTGCGAGTCTGCTCCTTTTGAGGAGTTCGAGGAAGGGGTTTGTTTTGATTTGGTCGGGGGTGGTTGGGGTGATTCCGAGTATTACACCCTACTTTGTGGCAGATGAAACATCTGTTTTCTCTCATATGGCGCGCTCGTTCGGTGGGGGAAAGTCGGATTGCGTCGATGTCCATTGCATTTGGACTTTGGCCCTTCCCGGGGCGATATATTTCCTTTCTCTGATGTCTTTCACCCTTTGGATCGCCCTAAAGGTTTCCCTTGCGCGATCGATCCATGCATCAGGGGTTTCTGGTTCTTTCCCGGAGAAGGTTATCCGTTCCATGAGATCTGGGTGGAGCCCTGCTGCGATGATTTCACATTTGGTTCCGTCTGAAACATCTTTAGCCCTTGCTACCAGGAGCTGATACTGAGAGATAAAGTGTTCTAGTTGCTCGAGAGTGGAGTGTCGGGTAGTCGGCATTGCTGGTTTTCTTAGTTCTCATTGGGCTTCCTTTTCCCTGTCCTTGGAGAAGAAGGTTTCTCGTACTTCCTTCACGAAGGAAGTCCAGTTTTGTTGATCCATAGGGATCGTCTTTGCCATCATTCTTTCATAGTATGATTCTGCGAATGACAGCCCTAGCCCCTTGCTCATTTTATTTAGAGCAGTAGCGATCTTAGCATCATCCGAATAGATGCCAGGGTTCATTTCATAATAGGCCGTCATGGCCGCTGTCCACCATTTGGCATGTTCTGGCTTCCCGCTGAAGTTGTCAGGGAGGCCTGCCTTGAGCTCGGTAGTACGTGCTCGTGAGTCAGTCATTTCGATATCTAGGTCGATGTAGGGGAGGGGGGAGGGGATACGGAATCTTCCTTGACTAGTGGATTCTCTGCGTGGTCGAGCAGGGAAGGAAGAGGGAGATGGTCGAGCGGGGAGACGCGTAGATGGTGGTGTTTGGATGGGAGTGGTGGGGTCTAGGAGATATCGGTCTGGGAGATGTCTTCCTTGTTCTTCAAGGAGTCTCTTTGCTAATCCAGTTGAGATGACGCCTTCGTCTAATCGCTGGATGATCTGCTCCAGGGAGATTGTTGGTGCGGCAATGGTGGGCAATTCCTGTCTTTTGTTGAAGCTGTCTTCTTCTTCCTCAAATGAGGCAGAGTCCGTCCGCGGATCTCTGTATGGTTGGTCCCCGTCGGAGGACGGGGGTAGTCGATAGGAAATGGTGGGCGACAGTGCGTGGTAGCAGAGTCGAAAGTTTCAGCTAGATCTTTTGTTACAAGTGTCTGAAGGACGAGTGTTACTCAGTCCTGACCGACACCTGACCGACACCTGACCAACAGATGTGACCAACACCTGACTGACGTCTGTCAGGTATGACTAAGACACTTGTGTTTTGGGAACGCTGAGGTTTCCTTGCACAAGGGTAGCGAGCACTCAAGTGTAGCTCAGAGACATGATAGAGTGTGAGTCTGAGTTAAAGAAGACCTCCATCTCACACTAGAGGAATCCCTTGGGCAAGAAGTAGGCTTGTTAAGCATAGATCTAGCTAAGGAGCTATGATACATGCAGCCAAGTATTTATACTATGGATGGGGGGCTGTGAGCCCGGAAAGGAGAAGGCTGTCCATAGAGATATGTACTCTGATGACAATTGTACCCCTAAAGTCATGTCAGAGCGCCCTGGCATTAGACAATATATTTGGGAACATGCTGTTGATCTCAACCACATTCTTTGGAAAGAAGCTCCAGGTCTGTAAACCCAAGGTACAAATCCTTGGCCAAACCATTGGAGTAGATGGAAGAATACCTGACCAGGAAAGAGTCAGAGCTATTCTTGAATGGCCAGCTCCAAAGAATGTGAAAGAAGCTCATTAGTTTATGGGATTGTGTGGAACAGTCCACATATGGATCCCTAACTATTCTCAGATTGCTTCCAGCATTACAGCTACCTGGAAGAAGGACAGAGACTTTGAATGAACAAATAAGTGCCAGCAAGCATTTGACAAACTCAAGGCACTGGTTATGTCACTGACGCCCCTGCCTTGACTTCCATTGACTATCAATGTGGTCGCCCCATTATTTTACAAGTAGTTTCCAGCTACATGGGAGTTGGAATGATCTTATCACAAATCAATGAGCATGGTAAGAGAAGACCCTCTCGCTATGGCTCTATCCCCTTCTCCCTCACTGAGGCAAACTACTCACAGCCTAAGCTAGAACCATATGGCTTATTTCGTGCCCTAAGGCATTTCCGTTCGTACATTGTTGGCGCTTCCAATCTCATAGTAGAAATGGATGCCAAGTGTGTCAAGGACATGCTAAGAAATCCTGAACTTCAGCCTAACGCTGTCATCAATCAATGGATCCATGGTATCCTCCTGTTTGACTTTGAGCTTGTGCATGTTCATGCCACCAAGTTCAAAGCTCCAGATGCCTCTCTAAAATGCCTGTAGATCAATCTCAAGTACCTGATTATGATGAAGGCTGAGATTGCACTCAATACACAGATTAAGACAAGTGAGACTTGGCCTGAGATTGCCCAGTCTTACCACACAATTCCTCTTGCACAGCAAGAAGACAATCTAGAAAGGATCTATGATCACTTGAAAAATCCAGTACCTACTCCAGCTCCAAAGAAGTTCCTTCAAAAGGTAGCTAAATACTCCATGAAGGCTGGTTGCCTGTTCAGAAGAAATCCATCTGGAAATCCACTTCTGATCATCTTTGATCTCCAGTGCAGAGAGGAACTTTTGCTGCAAGTGCATGAGAAGCTTGGTCACCATGGAGAGCGTGCAACTTGGGAGAGCCTCAGATGCCGCTTCTTCTGGCCAAACATGCTTCAAGATGTGACACATCATGTCAAGTCCAGTCATGAGTGTCAAATCAGAGAAACCAAGAAGTATCACCTTCCCATCACTTCATCTGTACCTGCTACAGTATTCACCAAAGTACACTTGGATGTGGTGTGCATACCTCTTGCACAAGGCTACCAATACATTGTGGTTGCCAGAGATGATCTTTCTAAGTATGTGGAAGCAAGAGCCTTGAAACGTGCTACTGCACAAGCCATAGCTAAATTCATCTTAGAAGACCTAATCTTCAGACATGGATATATTGGCCAGATTGTAACAGATAATGGTCCTGAGTTTCAGGGAGCATTGTCTCAGCTCTTAGCACAGTATGATCTGCCTCATGTCTTCATATCCCCCTACAATTCCCAAGCCAATGGAGTTGTAGAGCAAGGCTATTCATGCTACGAGAAGCTCTTGTAAAGGCATGCAAAGACCACATTTAGAATTGGCCAAACTTACTCAAAGCTGCACTGTTTGCAGACAACATCACCACTTGCCGATCAACTGGATATTCAGCATATTATCTAGTGTATGGACTAGACCCAGTCCTACCCTTTGACCTGATAGAATCTACATTCTTGGTTGAAGACTTCACACAAGATCTACATCAGATCTGCTAGCCTTATGAATTTGGCAGCTAGAGCGCCATGAAAAGGACTTGGCCAAGGCAGCCCAGATCCTAAAGCAGGCTAGATTAGCGTCCAAAAAGCAATTTGAAACCTGCTTGATCAAAGACACTTATCAAGCTGGAGATCTAGTGTTAATCCATAACACTGCTGTGGAAAAGGTGTTAAATCGAAAGACCAAGCCCAGATATTTGGGGCCATACAGAGTAGTCACACAAACTCCAGAAAGCAGCTATAGACTGGCAGAACTGGACGGAGCAGAACTAGCCAGGCTCATTGCTGCATTTAAAGTTATTCCATACATTCAGCGAAGAGAACTCGCATTGTTAAAAGGTTCTTCACAACAGCAATCAAACTCTGATAGTGTAGAAGCCTCTCCTGAAGATGAATCACACCATGAGTCAAAAGATGAACAATGAGGTATCTCACAAAACTCATTAAACTATTTCAATAAGAACCAGTTATTGCCACCATTTGATAACTGCAACTGCAACCCAAACAAGAGAGCAGCACATTAAGATTTGTCACACTCAGTGGACCAACTTCTTTCAGATAGAGCTCCAAAAGCTCCAGAACATCAGCAGAGAGTGCCATTATCGTTGGCTTGCACATCTTTGCAATACCATCCTATACGTATTAGTGGAAGTGCCCTTGGAGACACTCCCATACCTCTCAGCGATTCTTCTGCACTTTACCCCATCTTCCACGATTGTCCTAACAGTGTAACCATCATCCCTGCCAAGCAATCGTGCCCCAGGTGCTCAGCCCTACTAAAGGAGATTGCTGATCTTGACATGGAGATTAAAGAACTTGGTTTTTACATCATTGACACTCTTGAGCACATTGAACAATTAGCTCAGGCCCCCATTACTATCTTCACTTCTCACAGCTTGGGAACCACCAAAGGCCTAGATTGGCTGTCATCCAACCTGTTTGATTTCACATTGTGACGATCTGCGGCACAGCACAGTGCAGCCATAGAACAACATCTTTGGACGTGCACAGAATGGTGGTGTGGAAGTGCACCTCTTCCTTATGCCACCACACACACGCAGCATAGGCACAAAGGTCGCCATTCAACCGCCTGTGTTGCACCCTCCTTTTTCTCCACTTTGCCAATCCTCGACAAGCATCCATCACCACTTTCACTCACCATCCTCACTTGTTCCAATCTTGGCCCTCTTTCTTGATAACGAGCACCCATGGCAGCCCCAGCTCCTGCAGGACCACCCGACTTCCTCCACCCAGCTTTTCTAATTGCACGCCAAGCCATGGCTGTAACAGAGGGCATATGCGAACTCGAAGGTGCCCAACGCCTCACTGAAGCATGGGAGGCAATCCAGCAGGCACAAAACCCTCCCCCCCTCCCCCCGGTGACAACGTCCCCCCACCCCCACCCACTCTGCCACCTGCACCTACACCCACCCTGCCACCCGCACTCCCCCCCATACCTCCGCCAAACCCAGACCCCATGGCCACAGAACCTGACAAAAAGCAAGGCAAGCTGCGAGACTTCACAACCAGCCGGGCCCCACCCTCTATCACGACCCTCCGACCCTCCCAATATGCCCTACAGAAACTAGCAACCAAGGAATATGTAGAACTATGGTATTTCTCACAGGAAGGCTGTCACGACACGCTCTGGACACAACGCTCCAATGCTGACGATGCCATGGGAATCACAAATTCCAACAACGTCCTAACCCTATGCCCCATGGCAGCTGTCAAAGCCTCTCGCAACGCCCGCACTGACCACGACCTATTGTTTGCGGAATTCCTTCAAGCATGGGTATCCTTCCTTGAACACATCAACCACTATGCCTGGCCACCAATGCACCTGACAGCCCTCGCCACCTTCTTCTGGAACATCGAGAGCCATCCCATCTGCCATGTCCACAACAGGGGATCTTATCATGCTAACATATGCTTCTCGCATGCAGCAGCACTGGCATGACAAGCTCTGACCTGACGGAACCAATGAATTTGACATATAGTCATCAATGAAAGCTTAATACACTCCATAGCATTCGAAGTCAACTTGGTAGCCATGGCCCAAGACTGCCAGTCCTTTCAGCCCCCAAACACACTGCTCCCCCCCTCCATCGCCACATGCCTCAGTGCCCTGCAACCAAGCAGCCCACACAAACAGCACCACTACCTCCTACAAATTGGCCTGCCCGGCAACCAAGCAGCCCACACACCTCCTACAAATGGGCCTGCCCAGTGTGCCTCAGCAGACACCCCCACTGGAATACACGAGTGCAATGACATCACCACCTGGGACAGGTTCCCAGCCCACACCCATCAAAATGCCGAAGGCCGCCTCGTCTCTGAGAAGGGCCTTGTTCTCTGCAGTGATTGGCAAAAGCTACACGGTTGCAAGCTCTGCCATCAAGCCAAACATGCCTGCTCTGGCTGTGGCAGTGCTGACCATGGCACTCAGGGTTACCATTGCACAGAGAAGCCAGCATCCCCTGACACCATATATCATGGACACATGGGCCACTGCCCTCACTGCACAAAACCTAACACCGCGTTATCCAAACCTAATAGTGGGCCTCCACCATGGAGCCTCTGCCCACCTGCCTGCCCTGTCCAATATCTTCACCCCCCCACCCCCCTTCTGTGAACCTTCACCATGAGGCTTTCATAACACTAGTAAATAAAGAACTCACCAAAGGGCGATACCTAGGCCTGTTCACCCGCACCGAAATTTAGGAATCCCTTGGCACATTCCAAACTTCCCCAATCTCCCTCATCCCCAAAGCAGAAAACCCTGGCCGCTTCTGCATGGTCCAGAACTTATCATACCCCTATCATACCCTACCTCAACCATCCATTAACTCCTACATAGACTCCAATGACTACCCATCTGCCTACAGTACCTTCCACATCGTATCACTACTCTTACTATCCCTACCGCTAGGCTTTCAAGGCGCTGTCCGAGATGTTGGAAGCCTGCCACACTGTCCCTTTACACCCCTCCCAATGGCATGCATTTGTAGTCAGAATCGACACCGAGATGTTTGCTATGGACACTGCATTATGTTTTGGCTTCTCTGCATTCAGCAGCTTATATGGTGAACTAGCCAGTGCAAGTAAGCAAAAAGGGACTTAGCACGAGGTAACAATCATCTCATGCTCATCTACCAACCATCAACAGTGGTTGCCCAGGCTGGGGAGGTAAGGGAGCAATCTTGGTAACCCTTGGGAGCTGGAATTGAGGTGGTGAGTAGGGGAGTATGGGGTGGGATGCTATCATCCTAGACTTGAAATTGCCAATCTAGAAGTTGGTGGCATCGAGCTTCACAGACCCTAGTGTAAATTCGGTTGTGTGATGCTTTGGAGGGCAGGTTGGGGTTAGTAGCAGGATTATTGAGGTGAAGCTGCATAAGCAATTGGGTGATGAGTCCCTCATCTAGGAGGGGCATCTGCAGAACAGCGTTAGTAACTTTGGCAAGGTCCAAAGATCTGTAGAAGCAGAGGTAACTGCTCAGCGGCTGTGGGCAGAAAGGTGCTCTCAATGATGCTGTATAGCGGGTTACAGGTGGGGGTTACCTGTTGAAAAAACTCGCTGTGATCTAAAAAGATCCGGGTGACGAGGTTCTGGCGTATACTGAATATATGAATGTGCTCTGCAGCATATTCAGTGGACTGCAGAGGGGTCAGGACAGCATGGATAGCATGCAGAAAATGGATAGCCTGCTGGTGAAGCTCCTTGAGGGCAGTAAAATGGCTTTTCAGGTCAGGGATGGAGTGCAGGACCCGACTCATATAGCTGTAATGGCGGTTATAATAAATGGATGGAGGGAAATGAGCAAGGATCTTGCTGTGGAGGTGTCCATCTGAATTGCTGCACTCACTGTACAAAACGCCATCAATACACTCACATTGACTTCAGCCTCATTCCTATTCAACAAAGCTCCACTTAAGCATCTGCATCATGTCACCATCTTCATTTATTACTTCATAATGAGCCCCAGACACAGAGAGAGAAGGCTTACCATGATGCTTGACAACAGTCATGTGCCAAGACCAATGTGCATAAGAATGCATTAATTGGTGCACAGGCAATTAACATCTTGAATGGGATGTTTGTCAGTTGTATGTCTGGGCAGCTTCAAGTGGAAGAAAACAAGCAGAAAATCGGTGTGCTGGTTAGACGAGCACATTGCAACAGCCAAAAAGGACAAGGTTGAGCAGAATGCTCTACAAAAGTGAAAGTGTGCCCAAACAGAGTTGATAGCTAGATGAAAGGAGGCTGACGAGGCACATAAACAAAGAAACAAAGAGTGCAATGAGGCATACCAAGAGGAATTGTGTCTTTGGAAAGAAGAACATGATCTTGCAAAGCACAAGAAATGGCCAGTCACATGGTTAAAGCCAAAGTGAGGAAAACTAAAAAAGGCACATCAGAGGCCTGGGGCAAAGAACAGTGCAATGGCAGAAGCAGCCAGTGGAAATGAGAGAGACACTAATGAGGGTAAGCAGTTGGAGGGTGAGAGCAAGGATGAGTGATGCAGTGATAGCACTTAGATAATTTTGGCATACATTTAGCACCAGAGATATACTGCATTGGTCTGTTTAAAGTGGTGGTGGATGGTGATAAGGCTTCAATTTTTGTCATCTGTCTATGGCTCTATTCTCAATTTTTAAAAATTTACATTGGTTGTAGCTGTTGCAACCAAAAAGAGTTGCTGACTACAAGGGAAAAACTAGACCCTGGATAGAGTGTAGCTAAGCTTTGGCTGGCCCCAAGTGAAGGTTAAAAGTAGGGGACAATCAAGATGGAGAACCATCGAGGTTGGAGCTTGGTTTATATAGACATGGATGTATGTACACATATTTACATGTGGTCTGTGTGCAAAGTAAATAAGGAAAGTGAGAACATAATGCCATAGGGTAGGGTAAAGGATATGGATATAGGATGCATAACGTCATGGTGATGTTATAAGTCTAGATCGTGATGTCATGAAGAACCATCTAGATTCAGTCTGAAGCAGAACAATGGCTATGAGGACTAGACTCGGTCTAGGCACTGCACAGGTTAGAAGATAAGATAAATGGATCTCAGATCTAGCTGAGATAAGATAAGATCTCTGGTACTTGCCAGATAAGATAAGATAATGATTAGATAAGAAAGTCAATGGAAAAACGTTGAAGTCCAGCAACAAGTGTGGGCAAATACCTATGCCCATTTCACCACCCTCCTTCTATGGATTGAATTCCAGGTGATCTCCAAAAAGCAGGTTGCATGGCTGAACATGTGGCCGGTATTTGACTGACATGACTTACATAGCAGAGTCCCCTCTCCTTAAAGGTGGGTTGAAAACAAGGTCTTGAAGTGCACACACTCCAGTAGACCTGAATCCACCATCTCCTCTACCTGTCTCTGGCAGTTTCAGAACTTCCATTAGTGTTGGGTTCGAGACATGTTCGATAAGTAATTGAGCAATTCTATTGCCTGTTGTATGTAACAGTGAAGGCTTCCTTGCCGTTGTTGATGAGAACCACTTTGAGGTCCCCTCGGTAGTCAGAATCAATGACTCTGGCAGTGATGTCAATGCTGCTCTTTACAGATAACCCCAATCTAGAGGCGATATAACCATAGGTTCTGCTAGGGAGTGCGATTTGTATATTCATGTTTATGGGCAGTCTATATCTGGGTTGGATGAGTGTGTCTTTGCTTGCATAGAGGTCACATCCAGTAGCAAATGCCATGCCTCTGGTGGGTTCCTTTGCACTAGGTGAGATTCATCTAAACAGGAGTTTTTCACCAGGAAAAACCTGTGCTAGCACGACTGTTGTTGGCTCTTCTGGATATGGCTGGAACAAGCAAAATAAATCCACAAATTCTGTCCAGTGGAGTGTGTGAACCTCTCTTTCTACTACCCTTTGCCCGACAGGGCCTCCAAAGTTCATCATGACTTCTGAGACTTCCCCAGTCTGAAGGGTCAGAAGTCCAGGGCAAGTCCGGCAGAGTCCAGACAGTTCCAGTGAACTCCAGAGCAGAGATGCACAAGCTGAGAGAGTAAGGGAAGGTCAGTGACAAGGAAGTGAACTGGAGGTCCGAGGGACAGATAAGAGATAGAGTATGTAGCGGAGGGGTGTGGAGTCAGTGCAGGACTTATGTGTCGCACCCTTGCAGGTCTTGTTCCACCTATTTACGATTGGAGCTACGGAGGTTGGATGTTTGGAGGGAGGTCAGATGACCAAGGGTAACAACAAAGTCTGAATCAACTCTGGGGAGCACCCAAGGGCAACTCCTGAAGGGGAGCAAATAACATCCGGAGGATGAGAGCATAGACAACCAGTATAACAACATTTTATTTTTGATTCTTTTATCTTATCTTATCTTATTGCAGCAAGATCCACATCTAATCTTATCTTTTGGACTTAGCATTGTCACTTGGATTGACTCCTCATGATCTTCAAACTTCACCCCTATGCTGCACTCTAGCTCAGTCTAGACCACACAGCCTTTACTTTCTTCTGGACCATTCCCTAACGTTCCTTATCACCTCATGATGACATCATGCTCTTATGTCTAGCCCTTGGCCCATAGCCAATGGTCTAATGACCTCTTATCTATTAACCCTATGCCGTACCCAGTAGTGTTATGCCCTCTATGTACTGCCTCTCTTGCACAGACCAACATGTAAACATGTACATACATACCTTTGAATATATATACCAGGAGACACTGAGGATTGCTTCTCAGTTTAGTCCACTTGGTTCTTTCCCTAGAACTTCAACAACTCCACTTCTCCTCTCCTAGTCTTTAAGTGGGTGACCTAGGATCTGACTTTGGTTCTAGTGTTGCTTCAACCAGAGGAGCCAGAGGTCAGACGAACTCGGGCAATAAGAGGGAGAGGGTTATTCTAGTTGATATTCGTACTAGGGAACATACAGAAAGTATCTGAACTTATATATGATACAGATATGTAAGTATGAAGATAAAGTCCAGAACAGAAAGACGGAGGTACCAGAGGCAGAATAAGGTGATGACAAGAATGAAGAGTCACGCTCCAGAGTCAGGGGACTCTGGAGTTAAGCAAAGGGATGAAATGTAAGAGGGACAAGGGGAAGGAACCTAGGGAATAGTACCAGATACTAGCAATAGTTGGAGCTGTGCTGCACATGGCCCATGTGAACTCTGAAGGTTCTGAGCGGGATCAGAGGTGGAGTGCGAGGGAGTCTGGAGTCCAGCCAGAGGATGGTTCTGAGTGGAGTTGGACTTCTTGCACAATAGAACTGATACAAAGGACAGGTGCATTGGAGTTGGACAGAGTGGAACATCGGAGTTGGATGGAGTTGGACATCGGAACATCGGAGTTGAACGGAGTTGGACATCAAAACATCAAAGTACAACCAGAGTTGGTCAGGACTGAGGGACGGGGATCAGAATGAGGACAGAGGTCAGGGAAGCAAGTCTGGGGGACATATAGAGCCGAAAGGCGCAGATATGATAGAATTCCACTATAGCATCAGCAGCATTCTGAAGGTTCTTCTTTGGTTCCCATGTCTGATCTTCTATTCTCCATCCAGCTCAGTGGACGAGATACTTGACTGATCATCCCCTGCGTCTAGCTTCGACAATGTGGTCAACTTCAAATTCGGCATCACCTTCATCTGTTACAGTGCATGCTGGGGGTTTAAATAAGGGTTGCCCAAACAAGGGCTCTTCATATGACTTCACATGGGAAACATTCATGACCAGGTGAATTTTCATGTTGCGTGGAAGCATGAGGCAAACTGTGTTGTGCTGACCTTCTTATTGATTTTGAACAGACTGATGAACCATTCTGTCATCTTCTTTGAACTTCTACCTTCTAGGCGAAGGTTCATCGTAGAGAGCAATACAACGTCGCTGACTGAGTATGCAGGTGCTTCTGAGTGGTGCTTGTCTACTTGCTTCTTCATTCTATTCCTTGCTTCTTCAAGGTTCTGAGCCATCTGCTCAAGGGTTTTGCTGACTTCTTCGGCTAGGTCATCCATCACTGGTGCTTGTGAAACTCCAGGTTCTACGCTCATGTGAGGTTGATATGTAAGCATTATTGCAATTGGACTCTTCTTCGTTGTGCTTTGCTGCTTCATAATGTAGCTGAATTGCATCAAAGGCAACCAGTCTACCCAATCTTCTTGTTGCTCAATGATGTATAGTTTAAGGTATTGTTGCAGATCTCTGTTGATTTGCTTCATCTGCCTGTCTGTCTGTGGGTGGTATGCTGTGGAGAGCTGCTGCTTAACTCCGAGGCAATCACATAGCGATTTTAATACTTTAGAGGCAAATTGTGGTCCTCGATCCATCATGAGGGTCTGCAGTAGCCCATGTGCCATCCAGACACGTGTGAGAAACAGGTTTGCTATTTCCGCTGCATCTATCTTTTTCGTGCAGGGAATGAACACTACCTCTTTTGAGAATTTATCAATGACGACCAAAATGCTGTCAAAGTTGTGTGATACTGGGAGATCTGTGATGAAGTCCACAGTGATATCCTGCCATGGTCCTCCAGCTACTGGCAGTGGCTTCAAGGTTCTGGTAGGAGCTCAATTCATTGGCTTCATCTGCTGGCATCTGTTGCACTTCGCAACATACTTTTTTACTTCTATGGCCATCCTTGGCCATTTGTAATGTCTTCTGATGAGCTTGAGCATCTTCTCAGCTCTGGGGTGTCCGGCAACCGGCGTGTCATAATGTTTTGTCATCACCAACATTCTCAGGTATTCTTCATTTGGTATGTATGTTCTTCCTTCTTTTACTAACATTCCCCCTATTGTCTCTTCATATCCATTTGTGTTCAGCTTTAGCATCCTGGCTTCTATTTTCCTTCTGATTTCGTCTCCATCATCCTTCAATGAGATCATACTTCTGATCTTGTCTGGGGTAATAACAAGAACTCCTTTATTGTCGTCCCCTATTCCTTCTGCATGATCTTCTCTCCTAGAGAGGGCGTCCGCTCTGCCCATCATATGTCTGGGTTTGTGTCTCCAGACTAGGTTGAAATGCAATAGGTATGGCGCCCAACATGCTTGCCTTCTGTTGAGGTCCTGCCTCATCATGAACCATTGGAGGTTTTGATGGTCATTGCAGACCTCAAACTCCTTGGCCCCTTCTAAGTAGTGTCATCATGCTTCTTGGCAACGTATCACTGATAGCATTTTCTTATCAGCAATGGGGTAGTTCCTCTCCAGCTCTGACATGGAGTGAGAGTAATACACAACTGGGTGCTACTTGGCTCCCTGTTTCATCAACAGCACACCTCCTGTGGCATAGTCGAATGCGTCTGCTTTTAACTGAAATTCTCCATCATTATCTGGATACGTGAGGATGGAGGCTTTGGTAAACCTCTTCTTCAGTTCATCAAATGCCACCTGTTGTGGCACTTCCCATCAGAAAGCTGTGTCCTTCAAAAGATCATTCATTGGCCTAGCTAGCTGGGCATAGTCTTTGATAAAATGTCTGTAGAAGTTGACAAGCCTGAGGAAGCTTCTAACTCTGTCAAGTCCGGACCCTCCGGTCGGACTCCGAGCGATTCCGGACGAGTCCGGGGCTAGAAAAGGGGAATGAGTGCAAAGACGGACCGGAGTCCGGCGGAGTTGTGACGGAAGTGACCTAGGTCGATTCAGAGTTGTGAGGACTCAGCGCAAGACTTACATATGTGTTGTGCTCTTGACGAGGTCCGTCCTTGGGATCATGGAGTTCAGAGATAGAAGCGGAGTTGCTCAGACGAGCGACAAGGAGGGAGACAAAGTCGATATACGAACTAAGGTACATACAGGAGGTAGCGAGGATTATATATGGAGGAGTAGTATGTATGTAGAATGTATCCGGAGGTGGAGTACACCGGAAGGTGGGGAGAAACTGTGCTAGGTACAGAAATGATTCCGGAGCCAAAGGGAGCCAGAACAGCATTAGACTAAGCGAAGGAACAGGAATGCAATGGAGAAGAGCGTAATAACGATACCGGGTACTACCTATAGCCGGAGCTGTGCTGCGTACGTGATCATGGGAGTCCGAGAGGTCCGAGAGGTCCGAGAGCAGAGGAGTGATGGTTATTGCATGATGATGCGGGAGTGGCCGGAGATGTGCAGAGCTGGCCGGAGGGGACCGGAGTTGGTCGGAGGTACGGATATGACAAACTCCTTTCACTGTCTTTGGTGCAGGCCATTCTAGAATCATGCAGACCTTGGCTTCATCCATCGTGATCCCCTTCTGATTTACAACCATCCCTAGAAAGATGACTTCTTTTATGGAAAAGGTGCACTTCTCTGGTTTTACGAAAAGGTCGTTCTCTTCAAGCCTTCTCAAAACTTCTAGCATGATCTTATCATGCTCTTCTTGATCTTCCATCTTTGTAAAGATAAGAAGGTCATCCATGTATGTGACAACCATGTTGTTCATATTGGCAAAGATTTCATTCATCATTGCCTGGAATGTTGCAGGTGAGTTGCATAAGCCAAAGAACATCATCAGTGGTTCAAAGGCCCCTCTGAAGTATACAAACACTGCCTTCCATTCATCTCCTTCTTTGATCCGAATGTTGTTGTAACCCCATCTGAGGTCCATCTTCATAAACAACTTTGCTCCTTTAAGCTTGTCAACCAGCTGCAAGATAAGTGGCAGTGGATAGTTGTTCTTCACCATATGTTTGTTAAGGTATCGGTAGTCCTGTACCATCCTCTTATTGTCAGTCTTCTTTGGCACGAAAAATACTGGTGACATCTGTGGTGATTTGCTGGGTCGGATATATTTTCTCAGCTGTTTGTCTATGAACAGTGTGACTTCCTTCTGTTCTTTGGTGCTAAGTGGAATGATGTGCCCCTTCTTGGGCTTGAACATGTCCTTGAGATCTATTCTGTGATCCCATGATTTCCATAACAGCATCTTTTTGCTATCTCCTTTTGAAAAGACCTTTGCAAACTTGTGGTATTGCTTGGGCATGAGCTCTTCTAGTGTTGTGTTGACCTTCTTGTTGATCTTCTCGATAGCTGCATGTGTGTAGTATGCATCCCATGCATCTTCTTGTTCTTTTTCTTTGATGGTGGCAATATGTGCTCCTCTGTCTTGTAGCATGAGGTAGCTCCGTGGGCATTGTGTCATCTTGACCATGCCTTTTCACCAGTTTATTTCTGGGTTGTGCTTCTTCAGCCAGCTGTACTTGATGACGAGGGAGTTCTTTCCCAAGTCTGTGACTTCTGCAATCACCTTTTCTCAATGACCTAGATAGTCCATTAGCATCTCCACTGTGTGAGTGATACTTCTGGTGCTGTTCTTTGTGCCATCCATGTTGAACATGGGGATTGGTCGTGGTAACTCCTTAAGTTTCCACCCTTGCTTCTTGACCCATCTTCAATCAATGAAGACTTTGTTTGCTCCACTGTCTAGGAGCACTTCTACCTTTTGTAGGTTCTTCTTGGCATTTGAAGGTGCCACCTGTAGTGTTAATAATATCTCCCACTTGTGGGAGCAGCTTCTCGTAAATATGTCATCTGGGATTTTCTTGTCAGTAGGCTTCTTCAAGATTTTTACTTCCTTTTGTGAAGAGGAATTAAGCACCAGCATTGTACATCCCTGGCTGCACCCATCTAGGGTCGCCTCTTGGTACTTGTTGGCTGTAACACCTTCGATTCCTAAAGATGTAAGTACATCAAAATAATTAGTCCTACATGACATGTATCTGTAATTGTCAAATGCAGTGCTATCACCCAGTTCAATCAGGCTGCCTTTCCTTTCCCTTCTTCTTATTGGCTTTCTGCTTTTCATACTTCTTGTGGAAGTACTGTTCTAGCTGACTCTGGGACATGCCACAGATGTCTGTGAAGGGGTCTGAGCCTGTCATTTGTTTGAGTTCCTCAGCATTGTCTTCTTCTTCGGACAAGTCAGCTACTTCTACTGCTCGCACATTTCTGAAATCTCCCTTGGAGCATTTCTGTTTGTGTTTGCTCCTAAGCCATTTGCATTCAGGGCAGGGCTTTTTTGGACTTCTGCAGTCCTTTATAAAGTGGCCTTCTTTGCCACAGTTGTAACATGCGCCGCTTGTAGCACCATCAAATGTCTTCTTTTTGAAGGTCTTCTTACCTCCCTTCTAAGCCAAGCCCTTCTGGTTGGCCCAAGCTTTGTGGGATTTCTTGATGCTTTTATCATCTTCCCAGTACATTGTGCCTGTATTGATATGAAATGCTTCTTGTGCCTTTGTGATGGTGCACACCACTTCTATCATCTCTGTGACCATTGTCCTTTGGAGATTCTGCCAATAGATCTTTTCTACGATATGCTTCTTTAGACCACTTTCCAACATCATTACTCCCGTTCTATCACCCAGGTTTGCCTAGGTGTAGAGCTTCATCCATTTGGCTAGGAACATGTCTATGTCCCTTGTGCCTTGCTTGCACTTGCTGAGTTGCTTTGTGGCCCAGTTTTCCTGAAGTACTGGACAGAAGAGATCCTCGATGATTCCTTTGAACTTGTGCCAGGATGTATATCCCTGTGTACTGTCATGGAGCTTCCCGAGCTTGTTTAGGGCATAGTTCTCTCCTTTCGTTTCCTTCAGTTGGGAGAGGACAGCAAACACTCTTGGTTTGAACTTCGGGTATCTGATTATGCTGTTTCCTTGGGTGAACGAGAACAGCCTCTCATTGCAGTCAAGGTATGACTGCATCTTGATCCACCACTCTTTAAACTCAGCTTTTCTGCTGTAGTAGAACCCTGGCTCAGGAAGATTTCTACTTTCAATCCTCCCTGCAGTCCAGCATTCTCTCCCTGTGTCATTTGGCCCTCAGTGGCCCAAGTATGGAGTCATAGTATTTCTCTGGCCTGCTCCTTGGCCTCTCATGCTTTTTCTTGTGTGTCCACAAGTTGCACTTCCATGACTCTCATGGCTTGCTTTTCCAAGTTCCATGCTTCTTGTAGTTTTGTTACAATTTCCTTTGTTTGTCTTTATTTTGTTTCACAATTGGACTTATTTTCTTTTGACCAAAGTCTCATCACTCGCCTTCGGCCTACGTCTTCGCACGTTTCCCTCCCACGTAATCATATTTATGCTCATCTCCGATGCCATCGCCTTTGATGTCATCTGTATTACTCACCTTTCAGATGACGCGTCCCTTGACAGTCATTTTCGCTGACGCATCGTCTGATGACATCGCATCGTACGATTATTTTACCATTGGTCAATTCCTTTTATATACTCATCGAACCAGCCCTCAATGGCCTTCTCTCTTCGTATATAAACCGGCCTATCGCCACTCCTGTACTTTAACTTGTTTCTCCCTTGTATCCTCTCGTACCTAGTACTTGAATACAAGCCACTTGTTCCACGCCGCTCTCTTTCGGTGTGTCCCTCGTCCCACCATTGCTCATTGTCAAGGGCATTCCCTCGGATCCTACGTCGACTCTTTGTCGGCCAGATCAACTCCTTGGTCGACTTGTCGACACTCCTCGTGTTTCTGTCCAACAAGGGCTACGCTCCGACCTACCTGGCCGAAGTGTAACAAAAGAAACAAGTTCCTTGTCGTGGCGAGTACTATCCTCAGCCACCCCCATCATCATTGATCCCCCGTACCCAATGGGTCCCTCGAGGGCTATCGCATGTCAGTGAAGCCAACAACTCCTTGAGTCGACGTGCACTCCATCTGGAGCAGAGCCGACTACCTCCTCGTCACAGTCACCGATCACTCCCACAGGAGCAGATCCGACTTCATCTCGTACCCCTGGGCAACGTATCACTGACTGGATAAGAAGGGATACAATCGCCAACTCCTCTGGTCCTTCAGACTCTGATTCTGAGGACATACCCACTGATCCCGACAAACCTATCATTGAGGAAACTCCTGAGGCGCACGATCTTTCGTCGCACCTATCCTTTGCGCTCTCCATCCCGAGAGAACCAACGCCGCCTAGTCCACCCCTTTGGCCACAGCCAGGATGACTTTTCGGAACCCCCCCAGCAAACCCTAGACCCAGACCACCTATGTCTTCTTTGAAACCCACTGAGCTCCGTCTCGGCACTCCCGCCGAATACGATGGAAACCCCGCCAACACAATCCGATGGTTGCGCACTGTTCAGATGTACCTGGCTGTCAACCAGGACGTCTATAACTCCGAAACCAAACAAATCGCATACGCCCTCTCATGCATGAAGAAGGGCACTGCCGTCACGTGGGCTGCTAACTTCAGCGAGTCCAAATTCTCGTCCCTCTCCACGGGCTCTTCCCTCTCTCTAGGGAAATGGGCCAACTTTGAAAAGGACTTCCGAGCCGTCTTCGAAAGCTCAGAAACCAAGAACGACGTCCTCGCGTGGCTTAACAAAACACACATCTACGAAGATCGGCAGGGAAGGTATAACCCCGCCCTTCAATGCTATATCACCGAGTTCAAGAATAAAGCAACTCTCTCGGAGATCAAGGAGGACAATGTCCTCATCAATTTCTTTGCCATGGGTATGCCCTCATCCCTGATGGAGCGTATCCACTTCCTCGAAAAAGTCCCTGACGACATCTCTGGATGGTATGAAAAGGCCATCAAACTCGCCGCCCTGAAAGAAAGGGCACTCGATATCACCTCCCGACAAAAGGGGAACACGTATGTTACCCCCTCCAGCTCCTGCTCCCCTGCCTCCACCTCCAAAGATCCCGATGCCATGGACGTCAACGCCATCAGACGGCCGAAGAAGCTGACTGATGAAGAACGAGAAAGGTGTAGAAAGGAAGGGCTTTGCTTCAAGTGTAGGAAGAAAGGCCATAACTCGACCCAATGCCGAGTAAAATTCTCCGACACCCCGCCCCCGGTCCCGCCAAAAGACGTTCGTCAAACGACAAGCAAAATTGAAGAAGTGCCCACCGACAACGAAAAAGAAGTTGGCCAGGTCGGCATGGATTTTTAGAAAGGAGAACGCCCATGACGCACGTTTCTCCTTTACCCTCTGTACAATGTAACACGGTGCAACCAATAGCCATGAAAGCAATGCAAATTCCCATAATGCTGCTTCACCCGTGTGGAACTGTCAAAGCCGTCGCCGCTCGCGCCCTCGTAGACTCTGGCGCACAAATCTCCTGCATCGACTGGACCTTCGTCCGGTCAAACGACCTCCCCTGAAAACACCTCGAAAAACCCATCATCGTTCGAAACGTTGATGCCACTGCGAATCAATCCGGATGTATCAAGTTTACCACCGACCTCTGGGTAAACGTCAACGGATATGTATACCTGCAAACAGACCTTCCACATCATGAACTGTGGAAAAGAATCTGTTATCCTCAGTCTCCCGTGGCTCGTAGCAGCCAACCTGAAAATCGATTGGAAAAATCAACTACTTACCGTTCCCGAATCCACAGACCAAACCGCTGACCTCCTCGCCGCTCACGAAGAAGTCAAACGAGATGTCTATAAGGCTTACGAGCAGTTGTCAAAACCTAATATACCCCCGAAGCACAAAGCCATCAACGCCGTGGAGCATGAACATCTCTTCCACTATCTTGGGAGAGAAGAAGACGATTTCTGGTGTGCCCGCATGTCCCTAGCACGGTGCATGTCAATGAAGAAACCCTGCAAGACTCTTAGCAGGATGGTCCTCGCAAACAATCGCTTCGTCCCGAATCCCATGTTCTCCTGTTGTGCCCTCACCACTTCCACTGACCTTGCTATCGAAGCGCTGGCTAAGAAGCAAGAAGTTACTCTCTCCGACGCCTACAAAGACTATCAGGATATCTTCTCAGATGAAGACACTCCTCTCCCCCCGTCTCGTGACTGCGATCACGAAATAAACCTCACTGAGGACTTCATGCCAAAAATTGGCAAAATATACCCTCTTACTCCGGAAGAAAAGAAAGCCCAAGACGACTACTTGGATGAAAACCTGAAGAGCGGGAAGATTCGCCCCTCATCCTCGCCCCAAGCCGCCCCCTTCTTCTTTGTTAAAAAGAAGGATGGAAAACTCTGTCCTGTCCAAGACTACCGGTATCTCAACGATCATATGATCAGAGATGCATACCCCCTCCCGCTAATCTCTGACCTCCTCGATAAACTCAAAGATGCAAAAATCTTCACCAAATTCGATGTACGGTGGGGATACAACAATATTCATATTAAAGAAGGTCATCAATGGAAGGCGGCCTTCATCACTACCAGAGGACTCTTTGAACCCGTCGTCATGCCCTTCAGGCCTAAAAACATGCCAGCAACATTCCAACAGTTCATGAATAAAGAATTTCGTGACCTCATCGCCGAAGGAAAGATCGTCATATATATGGACGACATCCTCATCTTCTCCCTCGATCAGACCACCCACGACGAGACCACCCGACGAGACCTCCAACAAATGAGAGAACTCAACCTCTGTCTTCGCCTCCAAAAGTGCAAGTTCAACACTTCGGAGGTCGATTACCTCGGTATGATCGCCCGTCCTGGCGAACTCGCAATGGATCCCATCAAACTAGAAGGGATCGCATCCTGGCCCACACCCCAGAAGGTCAAAGACGTCTGTTCCTTCCTCAGATTCACCAATTTTTATCAGCGTTTCATTCCCCACTACTCCGACGTCGCTCGCCCACTTCTCGACCTCACAAAGAAAGATCATCCTTGGTCCTGGACACCAACCTGTCAGAACGCCTTCAATCAACTGAAAGAGGCGTTCACCTCCTCCCCGGTCCTCCACCTACCTGATGTCTCGCGGCCCTTCACCATTGCAACTAATGCCTCAAAGTATGCCACCAGCGGTATCCTCCTCCAAACCGATGCTAACGGAGATTGGCACCCCTGCTCCTACTTATCCCAAATGTTCTCTGCGGCAGAACGAAACTACGATATCTACGATCGCGAACTCCTTGCAGTCATCCATGCTCTCCACGCATGGTGCCCCTACCTCCTGGGCTCTGCCCATCCGGTCCAGGTCTTCACCGACCACAAAAACCTCACTTACTTCAAAGCCCCCCAGAATCTCAATCGGCGTCAGGCTCGCTGGCTCCTCGACCTCGCCGATTACAAATTGAAAATGATCCATGTCCCCGGATCCCAACTCTCCACTCCCGACACCCTCTCCCATTGCCCGGACCGATGCCCTGACGACTCTTCCGACAACACGGCCATCACCCTCCTTCCCCCGTCCCTCTTCGTTAATCTTATCGATGCCGTGTTCCATAACAAAATCTAGTCCGCCTCCAATGGTGACCCCCTCGTCCTCCAATCTCTCCAATCGATGGACGAATCACGTCCTACCTTCCTCCGCGCCCGAACCTCCGATTGGCAATACGAAGACAAGACCCTCCTCTACCAGGGCTGCCTCTACGTTCCCCCCAACCTCCGCCACGACGTCCTCACCCATTGCCATGACCACCCTTCCGCCGGGCACCCCGGCTTCCTTAAAACATGCCAACTCATCACCTCCGAGTTTTGGTGGCCGGGACTGGCATCCTACGTCCATTCCTACATCTCCGGCTGTGCCGTCTGCCAACAGAATAAAGCCAATACCCACCCGACCACCCGACCACTTGTCCCTATTCGTTCCTCTTGCTCCCGTCCCTTCCAACAGGTCTCCTGTGACCTTATCACCGACCTCCCCGTCTCCTCCGGTTTTGATGCCTTACTGGTCGTGGTCAACCACGGGCTTACAAAGGGGGTAATTCTCTGCCCCACAAACAAAACAGTCACTGCCGAGGGAGTTGCAACCCTCTTTTTTGAACACGTCTACAAACGTTACGGCCTATACGACAAGATCATCTCTGATTGAGGCCCACAATTCGCGTCAGCATTCGCTAAAGAGCTCGGACGCCTCCTCAACTACAACCTCGCCCTCTCGACTGCATACCATCCACAGACTGATGGGGAAACCGAGCGGGTAAACCAAGAAATAGAAACATACCTCCGCATCATGTGTGGAAACTCCCCTAGCACGTGGACCGAACATATCGCAAATGCTGAGTTCGTCCACAACCACCACCCTCACTCCGTCACCAGCAAGTTGCCGTTCTTCCTCCTGATGGGCTACGAACCCTTAGCCCTACCCACACCAACCAAGAAAACCAATATACCTGCTGTCGAAGTCTGTCTCCAGAAACTCGTTGCCGCCAGAGACAAAGCCCTAGCGGCCCATGAACTTGCTCGCCAAACGATGGCATCGCGCTCCCTCCACTCTTTTAAACCATTCAAGGTCGGCGATAAAGTATGGTTGGAAGCCCGCAACCTGAAACGCCTCGTTGCCAACCTGAAGTTCGCCCCGAAGCGAGAAGGGCCCTTCACCATCATGAGGGTTCTTTCCGCAGTCACATATCAAATCCGAATCCCCACAGCATGGAGGATCCACAATGTGTTCCATGCTTCCCTCTTATCGCCCTATCGCGAAAACAGCATCTACGGCGAAAACTTCCTGAAACCACCCCCAGAACTAATAGAAGGTGAAGAAGAGTACGAAATCGAGAAGATCGTATGACATCGCGGAACCCCGTCCTCCTGCTCCTTCCTGATCCGATGGAAGGGCTACACCGCCGAAGAAGACTCGTGGGTTGCCGAGAGGGACTTAAAACATGTGAAGTCCGCCCTCCAGGACTATAAAAACCGTCACCCCTCCATCTTCTCTCCCTCTCAGCAACCGCCATCTACTCGCCGTCGCTAAAAAGAAAAACATGTCCTCCATCGCTGCTTCCATCACCATGTCCTCTGTGTCTTCCATTGTAGAGACCCCCTCCCGATTCCCTTCTCGCCCTGTCACTCCCATCGTAACCCTTGAAGCCATCAATAAGGTCGAAACCCCAGAACCCGTCATCACAGCCGACGTCCCCATCGCCACTCATGTCCTCCAACGCCCCATCATGCCTACCGCTCGCCTCGCAGTCTATGACAACCTGCTCCTTCAACTGCATTTTGCCTGAGCTCTCTCCTGCCACATGGATGCTGAGTCTATCGTGGACTCCCTATATGCTGCTTATCTCCATGCCCACGAATTGATCACCACTGCCGGAGAAATGCAAAAATCTAGGATTCCTGGAGTCGCCCTCCACGGGTATATCATTGAGCGGAAACAAAGAGCGGTCCTCGACGACCTCATCACGGCTATGCACCAAATGGACCTGACGTCCTTTTTTCTCAACATCGACCACGTCGTCCAAGAAACCGCCCACCAACACGCCCTCCTCACTGCTCGACCCCTCATCAAACGACTCTCGTCCCCACCACGTTCGGACCATAGCTCCCCGGCTCCTATCCCTACCCCCTCCGCCACCTCTGCATCCATCCATACGGAGGAAGAGCTCGCATACCAAGCTGCCGAAAAGTGGCACGTCGAAGATGAAGGGCATATCATCCTCCCGCTGTCACACCCACGCTACCCAGAGAGCTGCCACCAGTGCCACCAACTTGGACACTTCCGTCCCCACTGCGACCTCTACCAATGCCCCTTCTGCAGGAAATGGGCCCCCAGACATAAGCAGAGTGGCTGCCCTATCAACAAGCCCGCTCCTCCGTGCTCTCCGCCACGGCCCATTGCCTCCTCCTCGTCCTTGGCCTCTTCTGCCGTGCCTCATCCAATCCCCGCTCCCCAAGGTCATCCCTTCCATTCCCGTGGTCGTATGTCCACTGGCGGCTGGCGTCCCGTACCCTATAGATGGCGCTCCCCCTCTCCTCCCAACAATTATGATCCCTGCCCATGGGATGGCGATGCTTGGGCCAACGTTACCGGGTCCCCCGACCACACCTACCTCGACTTTTAGATGACCTTTGCAGTAGCTTCAGGGTTACAAAGGGGTAATGTTACGATTTCCTTTGTTTGTCTTTATTTTGTTTCATGATTGGACTTATTTTCTTTCGGCCGAAGTCTCATTGCTCGCCTTCAGCCTACGTCTTTGCACGTTTCCCTCCCACGTAATCATATTTACGCTCGTCTCTGATGCCATCGCCTTTGATGTCATCTGTATTACTCACCTTTCAGATGACATGTCCCTTGACGGTCATTTTCGCTGACGCATCGTCTGATGACATCGCATCGTACAATTATTTTACCATTGGTCAATTCCTTTTATATACTCATCGAACCAGCCCTCAACGGCCTTCTCTCTTCATATATAAACTGGCCTATTGCCGCTCCTGTACTTTAACTTGTTTCTCCCTTGTATCCTCTCATACCTAGTACTTGAATACAAGCCACTTGTTCCACGCCGCTCTCTTTTGGTGTGTCCCTCGTCCCACCCTTGCTCATTGTCAAGGGCAGTCCCTCGGATCCTACATCGACTCTTTGTCGGCCAGATCAACTCCTCGGTCGACTTGTCGACACTCCTCGTGTTTCTGTCCAACAAGGGCTATGCTCTGACCTACCCGGCCGAAGTGTAACAAGTTTCATTATGGCTTCTGATTGTGTGTTGAATAGCTGCACCAGGTGGCTAATCTTATCTCTGTCGTTCATCATGTCCCAGTTTTGCACCTGCCTAGAGGAAGACATTTTCTATTATGAGGAGGGGTAAGAATGACTATGTTTAATATTGTCCCCAGCGATGGTTGTAAATTGGATAGAAGAGTGGATAAAAGTTCACAATTGGGATGGGGTCATCACCACGTTGGTATTGACCGATGGAGGCGATGTATTGTTTTGGTGACCAACAGCTGTTATGTGGCTATAAGTAGGGTGTCTGGAGAACCTCACCCTCTTCTAGTTCATCGATAATTTCAAGCCAGGAGTCCTTGTGCTTCTTCATGGAATTGGCTTTGTATATCCATTTGGTCCTCTTTCTTCTGATGGGACCTATTACTCTCACTTTAGCTTCTACCTCATGCTCTCTTTTCTTCCTTTGCTCTTCCTTGTAGATCTCCCTCAGCCCTCTTTCATCTGACCCTTCTATTAACCTCTGTAGCAGGCACTCTGTGTCCACTGCTGCTTCCTCCTCAGTGGGGTACTTCAGGGGCTCAAGGTTGTCAAAGGAGAAATGGAACCTGGGGAGAGAGGCTGCTGACTCTTGAGGCAGCGATGGTGAGTGGGAGCAGGATGCTGATAAGTGAGAAATGACATCTACACTAAAGTCAGTAATGGTGGATGCGTTTAACACAGTCTCTTCTTCTTGTGTGCTCTCTGTCTTCACGACAGTTCTGTTCAGAGGCCCAGTCTGAACACCGCCTAAAACTCTTCTGCATGAAACAACATGCTCGTTGGGCCGACGGAGGCAGGGATGTATGTATTTGACTAAATACATTGGAGTGTACGGTGTGTTCGTGCTATCGCGTTGCTACTAGCTTGTGTGGGGTGGGTGAACCCGAAGGGTTCCGGCCCGAGGCTGGGTCTGACCTGTGGATGGGGTGGTGGTGAGCTGTGCGGGCGGGCGGGCCGCAGCTCGGTCGATGCACCATCCACGGGTGCTAGAACGACGAGCGTCGGGCGAAGGGTGTGGCAACTAAGGTGCGGCTTGGCGACTGTCATATCCGTGCCTTTTGGCCCCTATCTGTCCCCATGCAGAGTATATTCCAGAATTCATCTTGTAGTAGGCTGTCATGGCCACTGTCCACCACTTTGCATGTTCAGGTTTTCCACTGAAGTTAGCAGGGAGGCCCACTTTAACTTGCTAGTATGGGTTCGTGAGTTGGTCATTTCGATATCGGAGTTAGGGGGAGGGAGGGGGGATGGGATGCAGAATCTTCCTTGACTGGTGGATTCTCAGTGGGGTCGAGCAGGGAAGGAGGAGGGGGATGGTCGAGCAGGGAGTCGAGAAGAGGATGGTTGGGGGGTGGCAGGATCTATGAGATATTGATCTGGGAGGAATTGTCCTTGTTCCTCTAGGAGTCATTTTGCCAATCCAGTTGAGATGATGCCTTCATCTAATTGCTGGATGATCTGATTGGCTAAGATCAGGGGTTCCTGGTGGATAGGAATGGTGGGTGCTTCTGGTTCTTGGTATAGCTCAAGTTCTTCCAAGCTGCTTTCATCTTCTTTCGATGAAGAGGCAAAGTCCTTCCTTGGATCTCTGTAAGGCCTGTCCTCATCAGAGAAATGGGGGAGTCAGTAGGAAATGGTGGGCGATGGTGCATGGTAGCAAGGTCGAAGGGTTTAGCTAGATCTTTTGTTACAAGTTCTGAGGTTATTCTTATGGATGTGCCTGATGGACACTCCTGATGGACAATCCTTACAGACTTTCCTAACCTGGTTCCTCCTAATGGACGTCCTTATGGACACCCCTATGGACACTTGTAAGGGGAACACTAGTAGTTCCTTGCACAAGGTCAGCAAGCATTCAAGTGTAGCTCAAGGACACAATTAAGTGTGAGTCTGAGTTAAAGAGAAGCTCCATCTCACACTGGAGTTATCCCTTGGGCAAAGAACTGGCTTGTTAAGCGTAGATCTAGCTAAGAAGGTATGGTACATGCAGCCAAGTATTTATACTATGGGAGGGGGGCTGTGGGCCCAGAAGTGAAGAGGCTGTTCATAGAGATAAAGGAGAATGGAAGGCATAGCCCTCATAAACATGAGGTGAAGAAGAAGAGATAAAGAGATAGTACAATTATGGTACAGATCCAAAAATGGGGTTTTCTAGAATCGTTGGTCTCTGTTAAAAGGGAGGATGAGAATATCATCAACATAGGGGATTTGTATCAGTTCCTTCGGTTCCAATCCTCCTGTCTGAACTGACCAATGAGAATAGGGAAAACCATATCAGAAGCACAAAGAGAGTTGCGGAAACTGGCGATGCCCTCCACCAGACACCCCACTCTTGAACAACTTGAACAGTTTATCTCCCAATCCTTACTCCTGATTGCAAGAGCCAAAGATGTTTCTGAAGGCACTAAATGCAAAATTCTCACTGTGGGACTTCATCCCGACCTCATGGATTGAATCACCTTCTCCAGAAATGAACCAGAAACCTCAGATGCCTGGATCAATTGCACTTGAGAAACCTTCAGAGCGATTTAACAAGCCAAAGATATCAAAGAAAGAAGATATATCGCCCCAGGAAGAAGTAGAGATCTCAATGCCATGGATGTCAACACCATCAGACTTTCCCCCACTGAATGAGCCTGCCACATGCATGAAAACAGATGCTTCATCTGACACAAGATTGGATGCAACATCAGAAACCACTTGAATCATCCACAGAGCAATCGAAACAAACCCCTCCTCCAGACTCCTCAAAGGGAGCAAACCCACACCACTGAAACCTTGGAGAAAGACAAGGTGGAAGAGTATGTCAGGGAATTAAAAGGGAAAAAGGGAGTCAAGAAAGATGAAGTACTTCGAGTGCTCAAGGGATGCTTCACTGACAAAGAAGAAACTATAGCCCACATCTCTACTAAGGATTTTTAGAAAGGAGGCCTGCCACAGCATCAAAAACCTCCAAATACCTCTCTGTACTTGTATCATCTGAACGATGATCAATAACAATTCCCATCTCAATCAACATTTCAGAGAGAGAAACTGCTGAAACTATTGAAGCCCTAGTAGACTGTGGAGCAACTGGAAACTTTATCAGTAAAAAGCTTGTCAAACGACTCGCCTTCTCCCTCATTCTCCTTAAAACCCCAAGACAAGCCATCAATGCAGATGGGACTATTAATGCAAAGGGAGTCATCAGATACCAGACAACCCTAGACATCTCCACAGACAACACCACTACCCAGCACCAATTTCTCATGCTTGGAAGTGAGAAGCATGACATGATCCTCGGAATGAATTGGCTCAGACAAGTCAACCCAAGCATTGATTGGATGACCAATACCCTCTCCATACCAGCCCAACCAGACCTCCTTGAACAACAATATCTATTATGATATCTTGATATCAATAATAACAACATGATCGAGGAGATAAGAAAGATGACCCTCAGCACCACCATCACTCAGGAAACAGGAAAAATAGGGGGATACACTCCCCTCAAAATTCACCCAATTCACCTCTGTCTTCTCAGAAGAAGCAGCAAACTCTCTGCCCCCCACCAGAACCCATGATCATCAGATTGATCTCCAAGAAACCTTCTTCCCTCAATGAGCAAAGGCCTACCCTCTCAATCTCAAAGAGATGAAAGTGTGCAAGGAATTTGTAGACGAACACCTCCAAAACAGAAAGATCCAACCAAGTAAATCCCTCTAAGCCTCCCCCTTCTTCTTTGTGCAGAAAAAGGATGGAAAACTGCGCCCCTGCCAAGACTACAGGTTTTTAAACTCCCATACTGTCAAAAATGCATACCCCCTCCTGCTCATTAGCGACCTTATTGACAAGCTTAAGAACTTGTCAATATTCACCAAAATGGACGTATGATGGGGATACAACAATGTCCAGATCCATCTGAACGATTGATGGAAAGCAGCATTCATCACCCCCTTTGGACTTTTCAAACCAACAGTAATGTTCTTTGGTCTCTGCAACTCTCCTTCTATCTTCCAAGCCTTCATAAATGACATCTTTGCTAATTATATTGCCAAAGGTGGACAATCTCCTGATCCACTCTGACAATCAGAAAGACCACAACAAACAAATGAGGAAAGTACTCCAGAGAATAACTAAACAACATCTCTACCTCAAACTGTCCAAATGTTTCTTCAACCAAAGACATGTAGAGTATCTGGGAATGGTAATTGAGAAAGGATCCATGCACATGGACCCAGGAAAACTGGATGCAATCAAGGATTGGAAGTCACCTACTAGGGTCAAACAAGTTCAATCATTTCTCGGGTTCTGCAATTTCTATCGGAAGTTCATCTCCAATTTCTCCATGATCATCCACCCTCTCATTGATCTAACCAAGAAAACTCATACCTTCACCTGGAGAACTGAGCAGAAAGAAGCCTTCCAACGACTCCAGGAACTATTCCTCACACAATCTATCCTGCGTATGCCAGATACCACTCACCCTTTCTTTGTCATGACTGACACCTCCCTGATGGCGACTGGGGGCGTACTCATGCAAAAGGACCCCAATGGCAATCTCCACCCATGCTTCTACTAATCATCCTCTCTCTCCTCTATGGAAAGAAACTATGACATATATGACAAGAGACTTCTGGGAGTAATCCTGGCCCTCAAAGACTGGTGACACTACCTTCAAGGAACTGAACACACAGTCACCATTTTCACTGATCACAAAAACCTCCTCTATTTCAAGGAACCTCGTAAACTCTCCTGTCAACATGCCCAATGGCAATTGTTCTTGCAGGACTTTGATCTCACCTTCCACCACCTTCCCAAAACATCTATGGGCCCAGCCAATGCCCTATCCCACAAGGACAAGATAGACACCTCCTCAAATAACACCAATGTCACCCTTCTGCCCGACAATCTCTTTATCAACGCAATCGACACAGCTCTTGTGCAGAAGATTGCCCTCTCCTTCCCTTTCGATCCCCTCATCATCAAAGCCCTCGATGCCATGGCCAACAAAGACTTCTTATTCCCTCAGACACACGCCACAGATTGGACATATCACAACAACTGCCTATACTTCCAGGGCAGATTGTTCATCCCCAAAGACCAATGACATGCCCTTGTGTCCTCCATCCATTGACCTCCTCTTCCATGATTACTGATGGCCTGGTATGTCCACCTTCATCTGCAGATTTGTCTGAGGTTGCACCATCTGTCAAATGCACAAGGTCTGCCCTACCTCCCCATCCCTCTCCCCCATCCCATCCTCAGCATCCCAACCCTTTTCCATGATCTCCATCAATCTTATCACCACTCTTCCCCTCTCTTATGGTTTTGACTCTGTCATGGTTGTGGTCGATCATGGCCTTACTAAGGGGGTAATTTTCTCTCCTTGCACCAAAGACATTGATGTGGCGGGAGTTGCTCAACTTTTCCTTATCAACATATTCCTGCATTTTGGACTGCATGACAAATGCATATCCAATCGAGGACCACAATTTGCATCAGCATTTGCCTTGGAATTATCCAGACTACTACAATACAATGTCACCCTCTCCACCACCTACCACCTCCAAATGGACAGAGCCACTGAACAAGTAAACTAAGAACTCAAAACCTACCTGAGAATCTTCTGTGATGGCAGACCAGATAAATGGCATGACCTCCTTCCCCTTGCCAAATTCCATCACAACTCATCATGACACTCCACCAGCACACATACCCCATTCTTCCTAATGATGGGATATGAACCCCAAGCATACCCAAAAATTGGACAGACATTCATCCTGGCCCTATCTGACCGACTAGAGATTATAGATAAAGCCAGGAATGAAGCAATGGCAGCCAGGAACCTAGCTGTTCAAAGGATGAAGGATCAGATCAAATCCTCCTTCAAACCATGGAAGATCAGAGACCAAGTATGGCTCAAAGGATGAAATCTTCACACCCCCTACCCTTCCAGGAAACTCGCCCCCAAAAGAGAAGGACCATTTACAATCACGAAGGTCTTATCTCCCATAACCTATGAACTCTGCCTTCCTCTCACATGGAAAATGCACAATGTCTTCCACACCTTTCTTCTATCACTGTACATTGAAACCCCTGAACATGGCCTGAACTTTAACTGACCCCCACCTGACCTTATCTCTGGAGAGGAACAATACAAAGTGGAACAGATAGTGGCACACTGTGGAACAAAAAACCTGTCCTATCTAATCCAATGGAAGGGATACTCCTCTTCTGAAAATATCTGGGAACCCGAGCAGAATCTAATCAGGGCCAAAGCCCTCATATGGGCTTATAAGAAAAGGCATCGACTCTGATACCACTCATCTCCAACCACGATAAAAAAGATGTTCTCCACCACCTCTGCCTCCCCAGTTCTCATTGACTCCCCAGAAAACTACCCCACCACAGAAGACTGCCAATCCCCCATCCCCATCACCCTCTCCTTCCTTGCCTTCCAAGTATTCCCTGTTGGCATCATTCTATCCCTCTTTGTGATCATCCTCGAAACTGCCTCTACCAGCAACACCCTAGAAGAAATCCCTGCCTTTGCCACCTCCATCACCCTCTACCAACTTGCCAACTTCTATCTCTGCTATGTCGCCCTATGAAACTATGTTGTCGATCTGGACAACCATCACATCTACTCCCTTCAGCTCTTTAAGCACATCCTCTCCATGTGGGACAGTTTCCTATTCTCACTCTGGGATCTTGGATTCCTCGATGTCATCCAACAAATCCCCCCCCTCTACCTATACCTAATTGTCCAAAATTTTGTCCAATCCCTCACTCAACCAGGAAGAGATGAATGGGCCCATCTTCACTCTGCCCACCCTGAGATTGCAGACTTTGCTAGACCTGGAGGAAGCTCTAGAATGAGATATAATCCACACACTTGAGGGGATGGAATGGACCCCAGCACTCGCCCTCCTCCTTTGCTGCCTAGCCAATTGACTCTTTCAGGTCAGAACCCCCCACCAGTCCTCTTCCTCCTCTACAGAACAGGAGAACACTGACCCACACCCCAGAAATGCCAGTACCAGTGTACTCTTGCATTCCCTCATACCTAGGGTTCCCTCTGAGCCAGTCCAGTGATCTCAGCAATGCAGACAGCAACAGGGTAACACCATATACTGAACACCTCTCTTGGATGTATATGGCTATGGGCATTCCAGAGTTTGAAACTCTCTCCAGGTCATCTCTTCAAGCAATGTCTACATTGACCCCTTCCTACTTTCCCTTGACTCAAGTTCAATCCCAACTACAACCCAGTGGGATATGGAACCAATGCAGATTCACTTGGGACTGATAAGGACAATCAGTCATACAAAGGAGGTAATGATATGGTTTTTCCTATTCTCATTGGCCAGTTCAGACAGAAGGGCCTAGAATTGGAGGAACTGGTAGAGATCCCTTATATCAATGATGTTCTCATCCCTTAACAGGGACCAATGATTTTAGATAAGACCACTTCCGGTTTGTACCATTTTTGTATAACAACTATCTCTTTCTTTGCCTCATGTTGATGAGGGCTATGCCTTCCATTCTTACTTATCTCCATGGACAGCCTTCTCCTTTCCAGACTCACAGCCCCTCCTCCATCATATAAATACCAGGCTGCATGTATCATAGCTCCTTAGCTAGATCTATGCTTAACAAGCCTATTTCTTGCTCAAGGGATCACCTTAGTATGAGAGGAGGCTTCTCTTTAACTCAGACTCACACTCTATCATGTCATTGAGCTACACTTGAGTGCTTGCTACCTTGTGCAAGGAATTCCTAGTGTTCCAAACACAAGTGTCCATAAGGAGGGTGTCCACAAGGACATCTGTCAGGGTTACCGAATTAGAAAAGTCCGTAAGGATTGTCTGTCAGGCCCATCTGTGTAAGGATAACCTCAGAACTTGTAACATTGTTAGGGTGTTGTGTTTCCAGTCTATGGTAGGGTTAACCTGATATAACCAGTTCATACCTAGTATGATGTCATATTTGTTGCTTCCAAGGATGAGGAACCAGTGTTGTGTGGTGCAAGTGTTAGTTGTTACATCCAGGGTTGTTTAATGATGTATTGTTCCTTGCTTATTGCTATCAGCATTGATCACATGCCTAGGGCACTTTAGAGGGATCTTCAGAAAGCCATGCCATATGATCAGAGCTCTGCTAATAAATTTCCCAGTGGCTCCACAGTCTACTAGGTTAGTCAGTTTTACAATGGTTTCTCTCTGAGACTTTAATCACAATGGAAATGGTCAAAGATTTCGATTCTGATGTTACTAATACAAATAGGTACTCATCTAGAGAATCAGATGTTGTTCCTGATTCTTGGTCTAAAAACCTCCTTGAGTAGGGGTGGGTTCTTCTTTGGCTGAGGTTGTAAGATAAACAACCTTTTTGTCTTCTTCATTGAAGACTTCTTGCAAGACACATAGGACTTCATTCTTCTTGGCACACTTACTGCTTGTGATTTTCTAAATGTAATCAGTGATTTCATCAGGCTTCTTGGTCTCCATGGCATGTGTTTGTTCCTTTCTGAGGGTGCATAGAAGTGGTTTGTCTTGGTTTTCTGAACTTCCTGATTTGGGATAGCTGGGATGGTTTCAGCTAGTGCAGCTAGTCTTATGGCAGATGAAACATCAGCCTTCCTTCATGTGCCTTCCCTGTTCTATTGGGCTCATGGTGATCCTACAACATTCATCATATTTGGATCCCTTCTGGGTGTGATGTAACATCTTTCCTTGATATCTCAAGCCCTATGCATGGCTCAAAAGGTCTCTCATGCCCAATTGATCCAGTCATCCAGGGTTTCAGGCTCCTTGCCAGAATAGGTGATGCACTCCATGATATCTGGATGGAGGCCAGTGGTGAGGATCTCGCACTGGGTGCCTTTGAAGAGGTCCTTGGCACATGCAGTGAGGAGCCTAAATTGGGAAATGAATGACTCAAGTTGTTCTAGAGTCAGGGGTTGGGCCAAGGTCATGGCAAGCTTCTGTAGCTCTCTTTGGGCTTCCTTCTTTCCATTCTTGAAGTAGAAGATGGCACAAATTTTCTTGATGAATTCATCTCAGATCTGCTTGGTGGTGGAGATAGTACCTGTGGCCATTCTCTTGTAATAGGACTTGGCAAAGGCCAAGCCCAATCTCTTGCTCATTTTGTTGAGTACAGTCATGAACTTTGCACCTTCAGCATACATGCCATTGTTCATGGTGTAGTAGGGCATCATGGCAGATGTCCACCACTTGGTGTGTTCTGGCTTTCCACTGAAGTCATCAGGAAGGCCAGCCTTAAGCTCACTTGAGCAACTACTAGCCCTGGGGTTGGACATCTTGACATTGGGGTCTGGGATATGGAGTGGAAGTGGGGAGGGGATGTGGAGTCTTCCTTGAGATAGGGATTTCCTTTGTGGGAAAGCAGAGAAAGCCAATGGGTTGCGAGGGGGAAGATGGGTGTTGGGCAATGTGGGGGTGGTGGGCAATGACACAAGTAGGTACTGATCTGGTGAATAATGGCCTTGCTCCTATAGCAACCATTTTCCTAGATCAATGGAGAGGAGACCTTCATCCAATCATTAGAGTATCTGATCCTTAGAGAGGGTAGCAGACCTAGAGTGAAAGAAAGTAGGGACAACTTCTCTTTCCTGGTGAAGCTCAAGCTCATCAGAGCTGCTTTCACTTTCTTCTTCTGATGTAGAGTCCATGGTGGGATTTCTATGTGGCCGATCCTCCTCTGAGAATGAAGGGATTCAATAAGACATGGTGGGCAATGGTGCTTGATAGCAGGGTCAGTGGGGTTAATTTGATCTTTTGTTATATATAATGTTAAAGAGTGTGAGCTTGATGATAAGGGCATGAACAAATAATGCAGATAGTGTCTTGTCCCTGGTTTGTATGCTTCAAAGCAGTGATGGCTTATAGAGTCTCAAGGTCTTTGATGTAAGGTGAGGCCATCCTTACTAGCACACATCAGAGAGTTGATACTATGCAGTAGATTGCATAGATCAAGTTAAGTTTTCTAAGTACATGCAGGCAGGTTTATATATCTAATGATAGTGGCTATGGTACTAAGAATAGCTGCTCAGATATAGGAGATGTAGAGGATGAGTGCAACAAATACTCTAAAAAGATAAAACAGGCAAGGATTGGTGGATCAAGATTGATCAAAAATGGAAGTCTAAGTTAGAAATATGAAGAAGAATGGACTAAAGATATGAAAATAGAAGTAGCCCATTTTGGATGCAGTATCAATGAAGTCTAAAAGGGGTTTGGGCCAAAGCAAGACAAAATGATGAGGATGTTATCCATATACTCAATGGTGGTAAACTCCATGTCCTCTTCCATGCTTTCTGCAGTCAACCTCTCTACAGTCATGAGAAAAACTGTATTACCCACCTTCTGCATAGCCATGGTTGCTCTTGGTATCTGGAATGGTTGGCTCAGTACATGTTGTAGGCAGGTTGACAGAGGCTAGGAAAAGGTGGAGTGAAAGTGGTTGGTGTGCTTTATTAGACCAGCTTTATATATTTCCAAACCAACAATGGCAACTGAACAACTTGCAGGGGGCACACAGAGGAATGTTAGCTTGGCAACTTTGGAGAAGATTGAAGGTAGACATCAGAACCAGTGTCAGAGTGGGGTAGTGGTATTATATAGGCAGCCAAATTGACCTGGATGTTGAGAGTTACCTAAAACTGCACTGATATTTTAAAAAAACTAAGTCAATTGGCAGTTGATTGGTGAAAAGTCAATGGTCTCACCAAGAAGAGTTTGAATGCAATGGGGTGGCCAAAGATGCCTAAACCACTGGCAGGCCACTAGAAGAGGAGATGAGCAGAAGGACAGAAGAAAGCCTATCACAATGAAAACACACCAAAATGACACATGGTCATAAACACAGTAACACTTTGCTGTAAATTGCCCACCAAAGTTAACATCAAAAGTGACATAACAAATGCTACACAAGTTTAGCCCTCCAAATCACATATATATATGTGGACTTACAAATTTTCACCATCCTTTACCCTTTTTTTCTTATCTGTCCTCATCATTCATTACATCTCTCAACTAACTATAGTTCATCCTATTTCTCTCAATATGCAACTGCTCACCCCACCATCTTGCACACACCCCCAGAATTTTTTCAAGCACTCAGGACTTCCCAATGCTCCTTTGAAACATCCATACACCTATCAAGAAGCTGGCTGATGACCAGCAACCATCAGATATTCAGATACAAAGGTGAGCCAAGATAACACTTACCTTAAATAACATTGCAGCCACTAAAAAGGCAATGAGTGCCTCATAGGTGGCAAAGTGCATGGCCCCAAGAAAGGAAATTCATCCTCTAGTAGAATGATCTGTAAAGGCTACAGTTGCTCCTGCAAATATTCAAACATGTACATTAATTTCATATTAGACTCACAAACATGTCAGCACTGATATCTTATCTTCCTTGCTATGCTATGGGAAGCAGCCAGCTCAGCCAGCTTCATAGCCAATCCTACTACTGATGTCTTTTGTTCAGAAATTGATTCTATGATGCTAGAGGAATTTGCTACAAATCAAATCCTCTAGGGCCAATCTGTTAGAGCCATACCTCTCATCCTACTACCCTTTGCCCAACAGGGCCTCTGAAGCTTGTCATGACTTCCAAGACTTCTTCAGTCCAGGGGTTTAGAAGTCTGGGGTAACTCTAGTGGAGTCTAAACACATCCAGCAAACTCTGGGGCAGAGATTGTGAGAGCTGAGAAGAGAATATTGTCAGTGGCAGAAGGTGGACCAGAGATTCAAACAACAGTGAAGGGATGGAGTACATAGTGTTACACTAAGGCTGGGTAGGTCCAAGTGTAGCCCTTGTAGGGCAGAAACACAAGGAGTATCATTGAGAATGATCAAGGAGTGATCTGGCCGACAAAGAGTCAACATAGGATTCAAGAGAACTTTCCTAGGCCAAAGTATTTGGATGAAATGAGGATCACACTGGAAGAGAATAGTGGAGAGCAAGTGTTGTATTCAAGGTGCTCGAAGTATAAGGGAGAAACAGGCTAAGGTACATAGGTAAGGGTGGAGAGCCTTATATACAAGAAGAGAGGGCTGTTGAGGGCCAGCTCAATGAGTATCAAAAAGAAAATAACCAGTGGTAACAGAATCATTTAATGTGATAGTGTCAGATGATGAGTAAGCGAAAATGACCATCAAGGGACATGCCATTTGAAGTCTGAGTAATAGCAATGACATCAAGGTGATGGCATCGAATATTCAAGTAAGCACAATTATGAGTGTGGGAAACATACAAAGACATAGGCTGAAGGTGATCAGGAAGTCTGAAGAGGCTTTGGCCAACAAGAAATAGTCCAATCATAAAGCCAAACAAGAGTAGACAAAGAAAAATGTAACAATACCCCCTTAGTAGATCTGAAGTCACCACAAAGATAACATTGTTTATTGTCTAGAAGTCATTTCTCTTGGGGGAGCCAGTATATTGGCCCAGGCTCTGCTGTCATAGGGATTGGAGTCATAATTGTTATGCACAATGTCAAGGAGTATGAGCTTGATGACAAGGGCATAGACAAATGATGCAGATAGTGTCTTGTCTCTGGTATACATGCTTCCAAGCAGTGGTGGCTTATTGAATGTCAAGATCTGAGGTATAAGGTGAGGCTGTTCTTGGCTAGCACACACCAGAGAGTTGATACTATGCTGTAGATTGCATAGATCAAGTTGGTCTACTAAGTACAAAAGGGCGGGTTTATATATCTAAGGAGGGTGGCTATGGATCTAAGAATAGCTAACCAGATTTGGGAGAAGAAGAGGATGAGTGAAATGAATCCTAAGAATAAAATGGGCCAGGATCAGTGGATCGAGATTGATTAGAAAATGGAAGTCTAAAGTTAGAAATACAAAAGCAGAAGGTGGAGATCAAGCCAGAATATACAAATATAGTTATGCCCATTTTGAGTAAAGGTGAGATGCTTTCTAAAAGAGCAGCAGACTGTTAAAGAAGAATAAGAATATCATTCAAATACTCAATGGTGATGAACCCAGTGTTCTCCCTCATGGTCTCTATGTCTAGTTGTTCTACAGTCATGGAAAAAACCATATTATTACCCTCTTCATATGAATCAATTTTCCATTCAATTCTAATCCCATGCATAGTCTGCATTGACTCCATATCTGGTGGGATCATAATTGAAGTCGACATCATAGAAGGGAAACATCAGTAGGGGGTGTTGAGGACATTGGTCTCTAATGTGACCCAGAGCAGTGGTCCTGCAATGAGGACAGATGTATTGAGGGCAGTGCTAGCATAAGTGGGTTCACTCCCTGCATTTCCAGCAGGGAAGATGTTGAGCCCTTTCATTTCAAATTTGTCCATATACATCCAAGAGAGGTGTGTAGTATATGGTGTCACTCTATTGCTGTCTGTGTTGCTGAGGTCACTGAGGGGTGGTGGGGAGTAAGGAGTGAGAGGATACCCTGGTACCAGCATTCAGAGGGGTGATGGGGATAGTGGGGGAAGGGCCAAGGGTGGGGGTGCAGTTGCTAGAGTCTCCCCTAGTCTCTCTCTCATGATTATGAGTAGTGGAGTTTGTCCCATCTTCATTAGCATAAGGGTTGGTTCCTGATTGAACCATTCAAGGAGTTCATGCAAAGTCCATGATGTGGGGGAAATTGGAATGGAAATGGATCCATTCATTTTGGAAGTGTTGGGGGAGTGCCAAGACAAATTGATGGAGGATGGGGTAGAAGTAGAAGAGAGGAAGTTGATGGAGGATATCAAGGAATCCAAGGTTCTATAAGGAGTGAAGGACTCCATTCCATATTGCCAATATATGTTCAAATAGGATGGAAGAATATCGTTAAGGATGGAGGGGATCTGTGATATAGGAATGAAGTCCCACATATCTAAGGTACATAGGTGTTCATCAATCGGTACATGGTAATGAAGATGGCAAAATCTGGGATGTCATCCAGGGCATTGTTGAGGTTTGTGTCTTCAATGACAGAGGCAAACAGAGAGAGGATGAAGGCAATGGGAAATAGTTGGAAGGCAAGGAAGGGGCATATGGAGGGTTCTGGATATTTGTAGTTGAAAAGTTCATTGTTGAAGTGGGTGGAATATGGGGGTAGGTTTTTGTTGGCAAGGGGCAGGTTGGTGCAAATAATGTCAGGGAAGGAGGTGGTGCTGAAGGTAATGGGGATCGACATGGTTGTTTATAAGGTGGTTGGCATGGAGGTCATCCTATAACTTTCATCAAATTTTATATGCTTTAAGAAGGGGCAGTTCGATTAGGTTGCTCTCTGATTTCCAAGTGTTTTTAAAAGACAGATATCCCTTCTATTTGACTTGGTATGATCTTTTCTTGGTGCTGCAGTGTGCAATGATTTGTTCTAATTCATATTGTTCTTCTCCAGTGATAAGGTCCAGGAGTGGCTGTTTATAGTTTGGTCTATGTTCTGAGATTTCCAAGTAAGGGGTGAGAAGGGATGCATGAAAGATGTTGTGCATTTTCCAAATAGGGGGAAGGCAGAGTTGGTATATGATAGAGGATAGTACCTTGACGATCTCAAAGGGTCCTTCCCATTTTAGAGCTAGTTTCCTATTTGGGTATGGTGTACAGAGGTTCTTTTCATCTAGCCATACTTGATCTCCTGATTTCCACATGTGGTGGGAGCTGCATATCCATTTTCACATGACATTGGCAGCTAGGTTCCAAGCTGCCAAAGCTTCATTGTGGGCTGTGTCCAAATCCAAGAGTCTGTCTTTTACCATGGTGATGAATGTTTGACCAATTTTGGGGTAAGCTCTGGGCTTGTATCCCATCATAAGGAAGAAGGGTGAGTGTTTGCTGGTGGAGTGTCAGCAGGAGTTGTGGTGAAACTTGGCCATGGGAAGAAATGAGTGCCATTTCTCAGGCTGTCTGTCACAGAAGATATGGAGGTAGGTTTTGAGTTTCTGGTTGACTCATTCTGTAACTCCATTGGTTTGTGGGTGGTGTTACACTTTGACTGGGTAGGTCAGAGGGTAGCCCTTGTTGGAGCAGAAACATGAGGAGTGTCGACAAATTGACCAAGGAATGATCTGGCCAACAAGGAGTCGACGTAGGATCCGAAGTGACTGCCCTTTGACAAAGTCAAAGGGTGGGATGAGGATCACACCAAAAGAGAGCAGTGAGGAACAAGTGTCTTGTATATGAGTATGTAGTACAAGGAAGAAACAAGTTAAAGTATGAAAGAGGTGATAGGCCAGTTTATATACAAAGAGAGGAGGCCATTGAGGGCTGGCTCAATGAGTATTGAAAAGAAAATGACCAATCATAAAATAATTGCATGATGCAGTGGCGTCAGGCGATGAGTAAGTGAAAATGACCATCAAGGGACATGTCATCTGAAGTCTAGATAATACTGATGATACCAAGTGCGATGACATCGGATACAAGTGTAAGCATGCTGATGAATGTGGGAAATGTACTAAGACATAGGTCGAGGGTGAGCAGTGAGACTTTGGCCAAAAGAAAATAAGTCTGATCATAAAAATAAACAGAGATAAACAAAGGAAATCATAACATTACCCCTTTGTAACCCTGAAGCTACTGCGAAGGCCATCTAAAAGTTAAGGCAGGTGTGGTTGGGGGAGCCAGTGATATTGGCCCAGGCATCACCATCCCAAGGACAGGGATCATAATTGGCAGGTGGAGAGAAGGAGTGCCTTCTGTATGGTGTGGGGCAGCAACCTCTGGTAGACATACGACTATGGGAATGAAAGGGACGACTGCGTGGGGCAGGGATTGGTCGAGGGGAGATGGAGAACAAGGACAAGGAAGAGGCAATGAGCCTCAGAGGAGAGTGTGGTGGAGCGGGCTGTCAGACAGGGCAACAGGGCATTGGTATAGGTCGCAATATGGGCAGAAGTGTCCCAGTCTATGACAGTGGTGGCAGCTCTCTGCGTAGCACGGATGCGACGAGGTGAGGATGACATGTCCTTCATCTTTGATGAACTGTTTCTCAGCTGCTTGGTATGCGAGTTCTTTGTCTGTATGGATGGAGGCAGACGTGGCAGAAGGGGTTAGTGCAGGAGGCATGGGGCTATGGTGCGGAGGGGGTGAGCTGAGTCGATCAGCAAGGGGTCTGGCGGAAAGGAGGGCATGCTGTCGGATGGTTTCTTGGACGACTCGTTCGACGTTGAGAAAGAACAGGGTTAGGCTGTACTGGTGCATTGTGGATATAAGATCCTCTTGGACTGCCTTTTGCTTTTGCTTGATGATATATCCATGAAGGGCAACTCTGGTGATCCACGACTTCTGCATTTCTTGGGCGGTGGTGAGGGTTTCCTGATTATGAAGGTAGGCAGCATAGATGGTGTCGATGGGGGAGTCAGTGTCTATGTGACAAGAGAGGGCACGTGTGAAGTGGGGTTGGAGAAGGAGATCATTGTATACAGAGGCATGGGTGGTGGGTGATACAGGGTGGTGGAGTTGGTGGGCCATGATGGGAATGTCGGCGGCACTAACAGGTTCGGAGGTGGCGACTCTCGCTTGTTTGATGGATTCAAGGGTTATGATGGGGCTATGAGGAGGAGAGGGAGACAGAGTATGGGAAATAGTATCTACGAGGGAGGAGACGGAGGACATGGTGGTGGAAGACATTGTTGTTTTAGCAACAATGAGTGGTTTGGGGTTGCTGAGAGGGAGGGAAAGTGGAGGGGTGACAGTTTTTATATTCTTTGAGGGCAGACTTTGCATGTTTCAAATCCCTCTTGGCAACCCACGAGTCTTCTTCAGTGGAGTATCCCTTCCATTGGATTGTAACGACCACACAGCTGCTGCGTGCCGATTCGATGACTTTGCCGTGTTGAGCCTTTCATAGACGTATGCCCTCCTTACGGTCTTTTTCCCTTTCATCATTTGTCCTGCTTTCTTCCTTACTTCCGCCTTTCATCTTTCATCTCCCTTACTACCTTTTGCCACCTAGTTACCTTTCATCTTTGTCTGTCTATGATGTCATTTCCTTTATCCTTTGTGCCACTCCTCCTAATCATAGCATATATAAGCCAGCCTGTCTGTACCATAGGATAGCAAGAAAGCAAAGAAGAAAATCACACCCTTAAACCTTTCCCCACTTGCTCAGCCCGATCCACCATATGCCAATCCGACGAAGCCTTTTCCTGACTGTCTGGGATCTTGCCTCTTTCATCGAAGTTAGCTCTTTTCCAAACATTTGTAGCTAATGGTCTCTTTTCCTTTTTAGAACTCGCAGTAAGCTGTGTTCACCGAAGAATGGACTTACATTTTTGGAGCCCACTGTGATTTTGTTTTGTGAGGGTAGGAGTACCCTTGCTGTCCCCATCCAGCCGCTGTCATTCTGCATATCTTTGCGCACCGCAATGCTTCCCTCCCTCCACGCACTCCTCACCCTGTGCTTTTCACTGGGCTGTTCATAACGATCTGCACCGCATCATGTCATGCTTGAGCGATTGCCGCTGATCTCGAGCTCTCTCATGCCCATCTCGCCAACACCTCCATTTCTGAGCCATCCGATGCTGCTAGTACCCCCGTTGACACCTCTGATCTCCCTTCCGATCTCTCCTCCACTTTGGATGCCTTGAATGCTGCCGTTCCCACTATAGTCCCTCCTGCATTTCCGCTCGTCCCAGCTGTCTTTCCCACCACTTCATGCCCCCCCTCGCCACAGCCACTTCCCACTTCACTACCACCTGCTGTACCCCCTCCGTCCCCTTCCAGTATCGCCCCCGCCATGTCCAACTCCAATGCCAAAGGCATTGCGGCTATGCCCATGGCCATGTCCGTAAAAGCGCCATCCTATAGCAGCAAAGTCTCCAAGTTATTAGAATTTTTTCAGCAGTTCAAGGAGCTCACTAACAGCTGTTCCCTTACCAATGTCGAAAAGTGCACTATGTTGGTGTGCTATGTTGACGCATGCATCAAACGATTCTGGGTCCTACTGGATGGCTATGAGGCAAAAGATTACGCCACATTTAAAAAGTCTATCCTTGCTACATATCCCAGTGCTAAGAAGGGCATTCACTATATCTGCTGAGATCTGGAGGAAATTGTCAGTGCTGCCCAGCAGATCAACATCGCCACAGAGAGCGAGCTTATCCACTTCTATGAGGACTTTTCCCCTCCTGCAGCCTGGCTCGTTGCCAACCAAAAAATCTCCGAAGCTGATCACAACCATTACTTCTGGGTTGGCTTACCATACTCGGTCCACCGTGATATCGATTGTCAGCTCCAGGTCCTCAATGCTTTGGCTTATTCTCGTGAAGAGCTACCAGACTACAAGAAGGTGCTGGAGGCGGCCCTTTTTGTTTTGTCTGATGATGCTTTTGATGCCGATCTCTACTGGGTTACCTCCATTGGCCAGTCAGAGCATAGCATGGCCCCACGCCGCCATCCCATCATTTTTGACTCCGATGATGACGAAGATGAGGTCCCAAAAGGCAAGATGGATGTCCCAAAGGACGTTCGTACTACACAAGCCTCCATTGCCCCAAAGAGTGTTCCCCGCCCCCAACTTGATGAGGTGGAGGAGCTTGCTCTTCGCATGCATGATCTTAAAGTGTCTGATGCTGTGTATTCTTCATGTTACACACGACTTGTGCTTGTTGCACCTGCCGCTGCTCAGGCATGGCCCTCTCCTGCAGCTCATCCGCATGCCACTCATGTCCCTGCCCCTTTGACTCCCGCTGCTGCTCCACCGCCCGCTCGGGGTGTTCTCTGCTACATGTGTGGAGGCCACCACATGTTATGCAATTGCACGTATGTAGACAGCTATATCCACCAGGGCAAGATTGTGCGCACTGATGGTTACCTCACTCTTCCTAATGGGTCACACATTCGATGGCACCCAACCACCAGCATGCTCAAAAATACTATTGATGAATATTATGCCCAACCGCAACATCCATATATCGTTGAGGCCCACAATGACCCCAGTCCCACTGCTGCTACTGCCGTTCTGATGCTGCCTGATACGGTTTTCCCCATGCTCATCGGCAGGTTCAACGAATACTTAGAACCTGAGGAACTGGTAGCCATTCCTTATACCGATGATCTTGTCATCCGCCCCCTTAATCGAAACCAACGTTTCTAGACAAACTGTATACGGTTGTACAGTGTACCTTTTCTTCTCCCCTTTTTGTGTACTTCTACTTATCTTTCGCCTCGTGATGATAAGGGTTATGCTTCTTCCATTCTGACTATTCTTGTTATCTACGGACAGCCTCCCCACTTCCGGGCCCACACTGCCCCCATCCCTAGTATAAATACTTGGCTGCATGTACCATAGCCCCTCAGCTAGATCTACGCTTAACAAGCTGTTTCT